>VWYK01120122.1:2223-30161 GCA_013399775.1 Semnornis frantzii
AGTGGCAGGAGGCTGGAGCCAGGCTCTGCTGGGTGATGCCCAGTGCCAGCACAAGAGGCAGTGGGTGGAAGCTGAGGCAGAGGAGGTTCCATGTGAACCTGAGGAGGAATTTTTTCCCTGTGAGGGTGACAGAAGCCTGGAAGAGGCTGCCCAGGGGAGTTGTGGAGTCTCCCTCTCTGGAGATATTCAAAACCCACCTGGCCATGTTCCTGTGTGATCTGGTATAGAAGATCCTGCTCTGGCAGGGAGGTTGGACTGGATGAGGTTTTGAAGTCCCTTCCATCCCCTGACATTCTATGATAGACCTGTCATTGTGCCCTTGGTGCCAAGGAGGTCATGGAGCAGGGCATCTCAAGCACCACTACAAACTATATAGGGAACGACCAGGGGATCAGACCCAGTCAGCAGGGCTTTATGAAGGGCAGGTCCTCCCTGACAAACCTGATCTCCTATGACAAGATGACTACTGGATGAGGGAAAGGCTGTGGATATTGTCTACCTAGACTTTGCAAAGGCCTTTGACACTGTTCCCCACAGAATTCTCGTGGCCAAACTGGCTGCTCATGGCTTGGAAAGGGACCCAGGGGTTCTAGTCAACAGGTGGCTGAGTATGAGCCAGCAGTGTGCCCAGGTGGCCAAGAAAGCCAATGGCATCCTGCCTAGGATCAGAAATGCTGTGTCCAGCAGGAGCAGAAAGATGATTATCCCCTTGTACTCAGCATTGGTGAGGCCACACCTCAAGTGTTGTGTTCAGTTTTGGGCACTTCAATACAAGAGAGATATCAAAGGGCTGGAGCAAGTGCAGAGGACAATGAAGCTGGGGAAGGGCCTGAAGAATAATCTTTTGAAGAGCAACTGAAGAAGCTGGGTCTGCTCAGTCTGAGAAAGAGGAGGACTCATTTAAAGCCTAGTCAAAATATTATAGAATCATAGAATGGTCTGGGTTGGAAGGGCTCTCCAAAGGTAATCTAGTCCAACCCTCTCTACAGTAAGCAGGGACATCCTCAACTGGATCAGGTTGCCCAGAGCCCTGTCAAGCCTCACCTTGAATAACCTGTCATCAACTACCACAATCATAGATACATATGGAGAAACAGAGGACCAGGAAGAAGGAGGAGTCCCAGCAGGTTAGAGGCTTTACTACTCACTAGGGACATTGTGGAGACAACTCAAGTAGAAATAGTTGACTTCAAGCCAGTCTTGCCTTTAAAGGGCTGCTGTAATCCTACAGTGTTTAGGATTTTTTGTAGCTATACATCTATGTAAGTCTACTCATTATGATCCTTAACATAACTTAAGGCAACCTATACAGCATCGAGGCTTTCTTGGTCCCATGATGCTTTCAAGGCCTGTTTTACAATTGCTGCCACTTGTTCTCTTCCATTTCTCTGGTACTGTGTGAGAAGGCAGGCATCACAGTAGCACAGTAGATTAAAACTCAGCTCTTTGAGAGCTCCTGGCTGAACATGGAACAGTTCTAGTGGTTTCATACTATTTTCTACCACTTCAACAGATCCAACAGGAGAACAGACAGTAGTTACCAAAGCTAAGTATTCCAGTGTGCTACTGAGAACTCTGCTGTAGCAGGCTGGGTGCACTCTCTGGGAGACAAACTGAGGAACAAGCAAAAGTGTGTCAAGTACAAGGCACTGTCTCACACTCCTCAGAATCAGCAGTGTAGAAATACTTCATAGTAGATTTACACAGAATGTTAGGGGTTGGAGGAGACCTCTGATGATATCCAGTCCAACCCCACTGCCAGAGCAGGATCACCTAACGCAGATCACACTTCTGTGCCATTCCTTGAATGTCTGAGACTTTTCTCAAAAGTCACATAATTCCTGTTGTCCACATTTTCCCTCCGAGTTCCTACCTGACTACATCCAGTGTCATGGCAGAAGCAGCACAGGCTGTGTCTCTGCTGTGCTTTCCACCTCAAACACCAGCACTCTCAAACTGGGTTTATTTTGCTAACAGGGAAACTGAAGCACATCAGCTAAAGCTACTTGCCAGAGATAATAAGGGATGTGAGCAGCAAGACACAGACTAGAACTAAAGCTCCTGACTCTTCCTTTTAATGCCTCGGTCATCAGGTACGAATTGGAATATAAACTGGCAGATCTAAAAAGAAGCATTAAAAAAATAAGATCAAAACAAAAGTTTTGATATGTTGATAAGGGAATTCTGATTGCAATTTGCTTTGGACTGATTGACATCTTCATAGTTTAGTTTGAAAGCTTGCTGGCTATACTCTAAATTGTGAAGCAACTACTCTCAAAACAACAGCATTTAATGCTGCTAAAGAACCACTCAAGAACCAAGTGCTGAATGACTAGCACTGAAAAGTACCTTGGGAACCATGCCTGTTCCTTCCTAATGTATTGGGTTTGCAAGGTTTTGATAGTGGGAAAGAGGTAGGACGGGGATTGCTTCTTTGGGAAGCTTCTGGAAGCTTCCCCTATGTCGAATAGAGCAGTTCCAGACAGCTCCAAGTCAGACTTGCCACCAGTCAATGATGAGCCATCAGTGACAGTCGTAGCACCTCTCTGATATCACTTAAGAAGTGGAGAAAATTGCTGCACAACAGCAATCTGTGCAACAAAGAGAGGAGTGAGAATACCTGAAAGAAACAAGTCTGCAGACATCAGCATCAGTAGAGAAGAAGGGGTAGGAGGTGCTCCGAATGCTGAAACAGATTCCCCTGCAGCCTGTGGTGAAGACCATGGTGAGGCAGGCTGTCCCCTTGTAGCCCATGGAGCAGATATCCACCTGCAGCCCGTGGAGGACCCCACGACAGAGCAGAAGGAAGCATCCAGTGGAGGCTGTGACCCTGTGGGAAGCCCACGTTGGAGCAGGCTCCTTGCAGGACCTGTGGACCTACAGAGATGAGCCCACACTTGAGCAGGTTTGCTGGCAGGACTTGTGAGCCCACAGAGGACCTGCCTTGGAGAAATCTGTTCCTGAAGGACTGCACCCTGAAGCTTTGTGAAGAACTGCAGCCCATGGGAAGAAGTCTGTGAGGAGTTTCCCGCGGGAGAGACCTCACAATGGAAAGAGGAGGAGTGTGAGAAGTCCTCCTCTGGAGAAGGAAGGCGCAGCAGACAATCTACGATGAACTGACTGCAACCTCCCATTCCTTGTCCCCTGTTGTGATGGTTTGGGAGTTCCCCAACACCCACACTTTGTAAAATCCTCCTAGACTAGACTCAGGCAGCTGGAAGTTAAGTACTGAAGCTCTGTTTACAGCTCAGCACAATGTACAAGCAGAGATATACACAATAGACAGGAATAGTTACAGACACAGACAAGTTAAAGGGAATACAGAAACACAATTCCCCTCCCAGAAATCAGAGACCCCAGGAGGGGCTCCCAACCACCCTTCCACCTTCTCCCCACCCCCATACCTTACTCCAAGGTTTGCCTTACGTGCAAGGTGAGTTTGGAGGCTGGGCCAGAGGGGTTAGAAGGAAAGTGGTTAGTGAGGTTACTCGGCAGAGAGGAGAAGGCAAGAAGCTCCTAGACAGCCCAAGACGCTGTGCCCCAGTGGCTTATCTTTGTTTTGTATTCTTTTCTTAAATATCTCAGCAAGCCTATGAGTGAGGTACCACCACTGTTTTCCTTTCACAGCCTATAATATATTCTCTATTAAAATATTCCAATTAGCCTCAAACCAGCACACCTGTACTAGGGGATGGGAAATGCTAGAGAAACTGGAAATAAAGTGAAGCCCAGATGAAAGGTGACATGGAGGGGTGAAGGTGTTCTTTTAGATTTGTTCTTATGCCTCATTATCCCCCTCTGAAGTGACTGGCAATAAATTATTTTCCCTATGTGGAGGCTGTTTAGCCCACGCTGGTACTTACTGAGTGACCTCCCTCTAGCCTGTCCTTGTCTCAACCCGTGAGGCTTTTGTTTTATTTTCTCTCCCCTGTTCAGCTGAGAAGGGTGGTGCCAGAATGGCTTTGGTGGGCAGCTGGCAGCCAGTGTGACAACTCCTTACGAGGTTTTGAGATTTAATAAGAAAGGAGACCTTTTACAGTAGCTGCCTGGGCAGCCTGCTCACTGCAGGATGGCTCTGAACAGAGGTACTTGTAATTAACCAGCTCCTCAATGCGCTGCTGCTGCAAAGCTATTCGGCAACTGACTGCGCTGGGGCAGTAGTCCTGTGACCCTTTTAGGCTCGTTTCAAGTTACTTCCAAGAGAAGTGAGTGTTTTACTCCCTGTACTAAAGTCTGCAGAACCTTCCTAACCTGGAGTGCTGATAATTACCACACTTATCACAAACCTTAGAGGCAGGAGAAACAACAGCCATAATAAGCTAGTCCTACTTGAAGAGTACAAATGACACAGAGGGCAAACTGATCACAGAGCTAAACAAGGAGATGGAGAATCAATAAACCCCACCCAAGCAACAGTAAAGGTGTGAAGACTGACTTCTGGAAGGTACATGAAGTGTGCTTGCTGACCTAGAATTAACACAGAAAGTAAAAGCTGGTTACGCTCACAAATCCCACCTTCTGTCTTCAGTGAAGTTTAATCCTCCTCCACACTCTGTTGCTAAAATGTTACTTTCAACTGTTTCACTGCAAGTATTTGCTGAAGTGGAAAATTCCATTTGTGTTAAGTTGAGCAGCACACATTTTTGCTCAGCAAGTGTTATCTGAATATCTTTAAAATGCATTAGAGCAGCTTTCTTAAGCTCTAGAATGAGCATCAAGCTCTGTATTAAAACATAGATCCCTTCTCTTTCCCTCAAACAGGTTTAGAACATATACAAAGAAACAAATAGAGAACTATAGACTGTCAGGGCCTGGGAATGGATCTCGAAAGCTCATCCAGTCCAATCTCCCTGCCAGAGCAGGATCTTCTATACCAGATCACACAGGAACATAGCCAGGTGGGTTTTGAGTATCTCCAGAGAGGGAGACTCCACAACCCCCCTGGGCAGCCTCTTCCAGGCTTCTGTCACCCTCACAGGGAAAAAATTCCTTCTCAGGTTCCTCCTCTGCCTCAGCTTCCAGCCACTGCCCCTCGTCCTGGCGCTGGGCATCACCCAGCAGAGCCTGGCTCCAGCCTCCTGCCACTCACCCCTTACATATTTATAAACATGAATGAGGTCACCCCTTGGTCTCTCAGCTCCCAGCCCCAGCTCCCTCTCAGGCTCTCCTCATAAAGAAGATGTTCAACTGCCTTAATCATTTTTGTGGCTCTGTGCTGGACTCTCTCCAGCAGCTCCTGTCCTTCCTGAGCTGGGGGGCTCAGAACTGGACACAGGACTCCAGACATGGCCTCAGCAGGGCAGAGCAGAGGAGCAGGAGAATCTCTCTGTTGACCCACTCACTATAACCCTTCTAACCCACCCCAGACTGGCATTGCCCCTCCTGCCCATCAGAACACACTGCTGGCTCATGGTCACCCTCCCATCCACCAGGAGTCTCAAGTCCTTTTCCCCTTTACTGCTCCCCAGCAGCTCAGTCCCTAACCTCTCCTGATCTCTGGGGCTGTTCTTTCCCAGGTGCACGACTCTACAACTCGCCCCTGTTGAAGTTCATTCCATTTCTCCCTGCCCAACTCTCAGCCTGTCTCAGTCTCTCTAAATGGCAACAAAACTCTCTGCTGTGGCAGCCACTGCACCCTGCTTGGTGCCATCAGCAAACTTGCTTGCAGTGCCCTCCATGCCCTCATCCAGCTCACTGATGAATACACTGAATAATACTGGTCCCAGCACTGAGCCCTGAGGGACCTCACTAGTTGCAGGCCTCCAGCTAGACTCTGTCCCATTGACCACAATTCTCTGGCTTCTCTCCTTCAACCAGATCCCATGCACCTCACTACTCAATCGTCCAGAACACACCTCCTCAGTTCAGCTGTGAGGATGCTGTGGGAGACAGTGCCATATGCTTTCCTGAGCACACAACTAAGCCACATGACCTGGCAATGTGCCCTTGTGGCCAAGGATACTGATGGCATCCTGGGGTGGGTTAGAACAGCCATGGATTGTAGGTTCAGTGGCGTTCTCCTCTCCCCCTGCTCTGCCCTGGTGAAGCCACATCTGGAATACTGTGTTCAGTTCTGAGCCCCTCAGTTCAAGAAGGGCCTTAGGGGACTGCTTGAAAGAGTCCAAGGCAGAGCCACAAAGATGCTGAAGTCAGGGGAACATCTCCCTTACGAAGACAGGCTGAGGGAGCTGGGGCTCTCTAGCTTGGAGCAGAGGAGCCTGAGGGGTGACCTCATTCATGTGGATAAAGATGTGCAGGGCAGTGTCAGAAGGATGCAGCCAGGCTCTGCTCGGGGGTGTCCAAGGACAGGACAAGGGACACTGCACGCAGGCTGGAGCAGAGGAGCTTCCAGGTATACACAAGGAAAAACTTTTTCTTTGTGAGGGTGACAGGGCCCTGGAGCAGGCTGCCCAGAGAAGTTGTGGAGTCTCCTTCCCCAGACACATTCGAAACCTGCCTGAATGTGTCCCTGTGTGACCAACTCCAGGTGATCCTGCTCTGGCAAGGGCACTGGACTGGATGATCTTTCAACCCCTAACATTCTGTGAAATAAGATAGTTTTCAAACCAGACACACCAGAACAAGTAAACAAAATGAACTATATTTAGTTCTGACATAGAATGATTGATATCAATATCCTACAGATGCAGTGCAAAACGACATACTACACTGTAACAAGTTCTCAGCTCCCCCTCCCCCCCTTAAATCTTAAGAAAAGAATTGGCTACTTAAGACGAAAATGAACAAAATGTACTATTGTGTAACGAGGCAGGAATATATTCTCCAGATGTTACTGTTCAAAGACATTTATATAAATCAGAACAAAATCCAGATCTTGCAAAACTGCTCTGGAGGAACCAGGCAAGCAAGCTGCAGAACTCTCTGCCTCAATCCATCCACAAAGAAATAAGGATAACGGATCTTGAGACTACTTAGGGTTTACTCTATATACAACAACTAGTCACTTTTAACTCTGAATAAAATGTTCCACACTTGCCTTGAGGCTGCCATGTAAAATCGATCTGGACTACTTCATTCTGCCATGTCAATATGTTAGGAAGGACTGGTCCCCACACAGAACAGTCAGCACAGTGCTTCTCCAACAGGCTTGCAGTGTGCTTCTGAAGCATCATGCCAACGCTTTCTGACCATTTATAAACCAAGCCTCTAAATTATTTATGTTACTTTAGCTTGAGTCTGTCTCCTCTCTGTAACAGCATATTGCAATAGTCTTTAAGCATGCCAGCACCCCACGGTTGTTACTAAACGAACCTCAGAAAAATCCCTACCCGCTGAAGTAATACTCATCTGTGAGTGCCTTCAGGGAGGCACAACACACAAACTTACACTGGGCCATGAGTAGGTTGTGGCCCTTGCACTGTAAAGCTTGGCACCACAAGAACACACCCATAACCTCCCTCACCAGTCACACCCATTCGCAGCATGGGTTGGGTTAGAAAGGACCTTAAAGATCGCCTAGTTCCAAACCCTCTGCCATAGGCAGGGACGCCCTCTGCTACACTAGGTTGCTCAAGGCCACATCTAACCTGCCCTTGAACACCTCTGGGGAGGGAACATCCATGACCTCCCTGGGCAACCTCTTCCAGAGTCTCACCACCCTCACTGTAAAGAATTTCTTTCTAATACCCAGTCTAAATCTGCCCTCCTCATAGACTGAGAGAATGCTTGGGCAGGTCACACAGGAACACATCCAGGCAGGCTTTGAAGATCTCCAGAGAAGGAGACTGTGTCCAGAGACACAACCTCTCTGGGCAGTCTGCTCTGTCACCCTCGCAGTACAAAAAACTTTGTTTTCACGTTGAGATGGAGTTTCCTGTGATACATCCACTGCTCCTCCCCCTATCACTGGGTATCACTGAAGAGAGACTGGCTTCATCCTCCTGACGGCCAGCCTTCAGGTATTTGCAGACACTCATGATGAGGGGCAGGGAGGAACTGAAATCTCCCTGGTTTTTAAAGAGTTGAGCACTGAAGAGCCTCAGTTAGAGTGCATGCTGTGAAATCTCTACAATAAATAACTTCCTGGAGTCACGCAATAAAATGCTTATATTGTAACTATTTTTAGGATTTTAGGGTCAGAGGTAAATTGTTAGAATTGTTTTTAACCCTGTATTTTCTAACACACACTTGATCTAGCTGGGGATGTCCTTGCTTACTGCAGGGGGTTGACGTCCCCTCCAACCCAGTGCATTCTGTGATTCTAAGATCTACTTCTTTTAGCTCAGCTTCAAAAGTTCTCTTGTTATTTCATGCTAAAAGCCATCAGGACATTAAGCAGTTTTTGTAAGCATCCAATCCTCACCCAAGAAACTTCAACAAATACCACAACAACCTGAAGGCAACCTTACCTCCTCACCCCTGACTTTCCCCAAGGGCAATGAATAGACATCCCACTGAAACAGAACTTGCCTTCAGGAGCTTTGCACAGCTCCTGTGTTCAAACAAATACGTACCACAGTTTTAGAAAGGCTACTGTGCCTTGGGCATGGCTAGGTACAGCCATCTCTTGACTAAATAAACAAAACCACCTGAATTATTTTATCAAACTATAAGTGACCAATTTACTGAGAATAGAGTGTTCCCTGAACACTCACACCAGTGTTTGCACCTTAGACACAAGGGATTATGGTGGAACAGGCACTGGAAATAAGCATCATTGGTGTACAACAAGCCAGCATTAGCATAGAATGGTTTGGGTTGGAAAGGATCTTAGAGATCATTCAGTTCCAACGCCCCTGCCATAGGCAGGGACACCTCACACTAGACCAGGTTGCTTAAGGCCTCATCCAACGTGGCCAACACAAAGCTATTAAGCAACCAGGTTCTGCTCAGTAAGAACTCAAGAGCCATTTACACAAGTCTGGAGGGCCTGCATCCTTCAGCTGCACTAACCAGAGCCTGGAAAAAAGTGATCTATAAGTAAAAGCTTCAAACCATCAGAATAACCCTGCACCTCCCTGGAGGTGTTCAAGGCCAGGTTGGATGAGGCCTTGAGCGACCTGTTCTTGTGGGAGGTGTCCCTGCCTATGGCACAGGGAGCTTGGAACTGGATGAGCTTCGAGGTCCCTTCCAACCTAAACCATTCTATGATATTTCTGTTGGATTCTCACCAGTTCTGCGCAAGGACTGATCCTGTTCAAGGTTCTCAGAACACCAAGCTTTGAAGCCATCAGAAGGCTCCTGACCCCTGTTCTTGTGAACACTTTTAACACAGCCATAAGTGCACATCAGAGCCTACCTTCAGGCCCAGACCAGAACGGTATGAAAGACAAATCTCTGCTGACTGGCTACACAGAGACACTTGGATAAGGAAGCCCTTATGCTGGCAAGGGCTTGGAGGATAGCAGAAAGTATCAAGAAAATGATGCATGTACATTGCTTCACCTGTTTGCACACTCACAAAAATCTTCATTTTTGGCCACGGCAGGGTTTTTTTTGGGAGTTAGCAGAAATAAAACCTGCTCTGGCATTCTTCTAAGTAGCCTTCCTTGTCAATCACTATTTCTGCTATTCTTGTTTGTCAGCCTTTATTTCTATCCACTATTTCCATTTTCATCTTATCCTCTGTTTTTTCCTTCAATTTCTTTCCCTCCTGGAGTAGGTCCAGAGAAGAGCAAAGAGGCTGGGGAAGGGTCTGGAGAACAGCTCTGGTGAGGAGCAGCTGAGGGAACTGGGGTTGTTCAGCCTGGAGGAAAAGGAGGCTGAGGGGAGACCTTCTGGCTCTCTGTAACTCCCTGAAGGGAGGATGGTCAGGCAGGGGTTGGTCTCTTCTCCCAAGGAAGAAGTGACAGGACAAAAGGGAATGGCCTCAAGTCATGTCAGGGAAGGTTTAGGTTGAACATGAGGAACTATTTCTTTCCCAGAAGGGTTGTCAAGCCCTGAACCAGGCTGCCCAGGGCTGGAGGGGTTTCAAAGCCAGGAAGATGCGGTGCTGAGGGACATGGTTTAGTGGTGACTTTGCAGTGCTGTGTTAATGGTTGGAATGAATGATCTTAAAGGTCTCCTCCAACCAAAGCAACACTGTGGCTCTGCCATCTAATCCCTACCTTTGACCTCCTCTGTACTTCTGTGACATGGGTGACACTGCTCTTTACATGCTGTAACACTGTTACACACATCAGGCAGAGCACCAGGACCACACTCCAAGATCATCATTTCAAACCTGCCTGCAGACTCAAAGACAAATGTACAGCTGTTTCATTCCAATATTATTGCAAGTTTTTGAAGAAAACGCTAATGTTCTTCTATTTAAAACAAAAAAATGTTTATAAAAAAGGAAGAAGTCTGCACACATGACCTAGGCTACAAAAATACATCGAGTAAAGAAGCATGCTGTCAGGCCCGCAGCTTTCATCTCTGCTCTGGAGAAGCCAACACCTCTAGAGGGCAGGACTGTTGGCACAGCAGGCACACGTTACTTCAGTAAAAATGCTCTGCAGATTAGAGTAGGTAAGCTCTGCAAAATGGTGACAATTAAAAACCTGGCAGAGTGATGGGGAAGGAGACAAGAAATAAAACAAGAACATGCCTTCCATTGTGCGAGACCAGGAGGAAGGTGACAAAGGGGAAAATTGTACAAGACTTTCCCCCTTCCCTTACTCAAAAGGAGCTCTCTATCTACATTTTTGGACATGTGATGATTTTCAGGACAGAGGATTATACAGCAACAGATTTCTAAGCTTTCAGTACATTCAAAACATACTAAGGGCAATAAAAGGATCAGGAACAGTGAAGCAATGCCAGAAAACTGGAATCGCCTATTTCAGAGGCCAACTAAGGTAAATAGGAATAAACATACTATCCTTAGTTATCATGGGAAAGACTCTTCCACATACTGCCTTGCTTACATAGGATTCCTCAAACATTTGCAAACAGAAATCCTTGGGGCATGTCAAAAATTCAGCCAATTAACAATTAGAGTTTATTTCTTTACAAAGGCAATAAGCCTGACTTCTTCCACTTACTAGGATAGGCCTCTAGCTGTGTTTATGTTACAACATCACACTCAGGCTTAAAATGGTTTTCAGGGGGGGGGAAGTTTAGGTTTGATGTTCTGAGAGCAAATTTCTCTTTTATCTCTCCAGAGACTCCAGTAACAGGCTGGGTAGCAACCAGCACCTGTAAGCACAACACTGAGTATTAATACAGTAAATTCTCCCTACACTAACATTAGGTGATGCTTAGACACTGACCTTTATGAAAGTGCTGTAAAAGGAACTATCAATTGGTATCAAAATAATCAAATTAACTGCTCACAGGCACAGAGTGCCACCTAGTGACCTGGGTTATCTACAAAAACAAGCTACCGAACAAACAACAAACCCCAAAACAAACAGCAAAAAACCCACAACCAAATCAAAACCAGAAACTTCTCTCTTCCAGTGGGGGGGGGAACTCCTCATTCTTTTGTATTTTACATCCACACATGTGGATGTTAATTGCTGAAGGGGAATGGAGAAAGAGGAATCACTTCCTTGCACAGGTAGGGTCCGTGAGGTTGGTTGTTCATTGAGTCTGTCTGGAACTCTTTATTTCACATGGACTCTGGCCCCTGCACAAAACAGGCACTGCACCCAGAAACTGTGAACTCAGAGAACACTGACAGTCAGCAATACACCTCTCAAAATTTTAGATTTTCTCAGCTTGGGGGGTTTCAGTCTTTCCTCATTCTCCTCAGCATTGTAACTGTATTTATAGCACATCCTGCAATTCATCTCTGCCATTCCCTCTTCAGCCACTGCCTGTTTACTGCACGATGTCACTACCAGTGATGAAAGCCAAGCCACCTTCTGTTACAAACCTGCATGGTCATTATGTGAATGACTCCTAAATTCACTTTATCTTCAAGCTTCTCTTTCTGTCTAAACTTGTATTTCAGATATTGCCTTCATTTACCTATGGGCACATTACTAGCAGGACACAGATCTCTCTTATTTTTTCTGTCATGCCTTCTCCACCCCTCCTCCCTCAGTCACTATCAATAACTCCAGTTCACTTCTCACCTAGACCTAACGCTCAGAATCTGCAAGACAAAGAGAACTTGGAACGATCTTTTAGTAATGAATGCGTAAGACAAACCTTTTTCTTTTGGCAGGAAAACAGCAAAGAGGTTTTTTATGTTTCTCAGTCTCTTCTAGCTAACACACTTTTCCTCTAGCACATACAACCTGTGCAACACTCTGGATGAATGTAAAGAGGTGGCTTCCTACCTTTTACATGTGATCTCACCAGCACTTTATGCGCCCACCCATTTTATCTCACTACCACACAAAACAAGAGGACTACTTACTTACCATGAGGGTGGAGGAACACAGAAACAGGTTGCCCATGGAGGTAGCTGAGACCCCATCCTTGGAGATATTCAAGGTCAGGCTGGATAAGACTCTCAGCAACCTGATCTAGTGAAGAATGTCCCTGCTCACTGCAGGGGGATTGGACTGGATGACCTCTGAAGGTGTCTCCCAACCGAAACTATTTTATGATTCTGCTTAGCTTTTCCTTCTCAGATCTATCCTCCCATTCACCACAATGAGGTCAGTACCCTCTCTGGGCAAACAGCGGCACTAGTTTCCAGTAGCCCTTGCCCAAGGTCCATATAGATATCAGAGTATCACCAAGGTTGGAAGAGACCTCAAAGATCATCAAGTCCAACCCGTTACTACTTCCACAGTTTCCCATGTTGTTTCTAATACTTTAGGGAGTTCTTCCCAAATATTCCCAAAGTCACATTGTATCTTCCTCAAGAATGTCATCAAAAATCTGTGCTGCTATACCCATAAAATAAATGTGATTCTAGGCAGGCTGCTGCTGTGCTATGACTGTTGCTTATCCCTGTGCTGTAACAGTTCTTTGCACTCGCTCGGCAGCACCCCCTGCGCTCTGGGGTAGAGACCATCAGAGTCTTTGATCAGAACTGGCACTTATGAATGCATCATCAATAAATTGCTACTACAAGAATTAAATAACATCCTTCTTTCAGTTCAGTAGTACATTCTTACATCAAAGAAAAACAAAAGACCCTCGAAGCAACGACCTGACAATATTATGTTTGTTCCTTTTGTCTTTTAAACTGGCAACGTTCACTGAAAACCAAGAAGGTTGCTTATGGAGCCATCTGCTTCTGTTGCTTACTTCCCAGATGAAGTCTTCTGTTGGCCAGTTTTTCAACAGCAACTAACTGCTGTCGCAGAGGCTTTGTTTTTTCTACTTAGCACTAGGGTTACAGAACTATAACCCAATCACAACATGCAGAACTAAAGATCATTGCTAGTAGAAGTCCTAACCCCACTATTTGAACACTAACGTATAGAGAGTGAGAAAATGTCCACATAACTGAGGCAGAGAGACAAGGCCACGAAATACGGTTACTTTTCTGAGACTTCTTAAAAGTAGTCTTCCTCCTCTCCCTTGTCTGGTTCAGCTCCAAAGAAGTGGATCTGGGTGATCTCCAAGAGAGCAGTAACTCATCTCCACCAGATGAGGAAAATTAACTAGATTTAATCACTGGCTGCAAGCAGTCACAGTACCTTTGTGCCTTGAAGAAAGTAAGCCGCTGAAATTCAACATTTTACAACTTCTTTTGCTCAACAGCCCAGTGGGGGAGACAGTGACTGCCAAAGCAAAATCTCTGAGGCTACTGTAAGCACAATTGGTTTCCAAAAGCTAGGAAGTGCTCTGCACTACCTAGCGTGCCACACGTGAAACACTGATGTCTTTTCCAGCATTCCAGTAACTGTACCTCTCACAGCAAAATAGGTGCTTAACCTAGCCACACCAAACGGATAACCAAAGGAGAAACCTGACTGGAAAAACAGCGAAGGACTTTGCCCAGCAGGTACCACTAACAAGGAGGTTAGATTCTACCCATCAAGAACTGAATGCGAGGCTCGCATGCTTGTGCAACAACACACAGTCTGGAAGTCTCTTCCTTCCCCCTGCCTTTCTTAGATGCCACTGATACTCAGCTGCAGGAGACTGACCCCCAGAAACAGCAGAACTAAGTTTCTTCCAAAATAAACACAATGCACTGCTTAATTTAGATCACAGATCACACAAGACATTTTCTCGAGCTCCTGTAGATTCTAATGAAATTATCTTACTTTAAAAAATAAGTTTTCAACAAAAATTAACAAGTTCCTACAAGCAACTAGTTTTCTTCTTCCACTGAACTTACCTCAAGTGTCTGATGAGATTAAGACCAATGTAATTTTTTTTATACTTTTGCAAACTTGGTTTTCCTAGCTAGTGTACTAATAAAGGCCACTTCTCAGATCCTTTGAGACAAAGTTTGTCCTGTTTCCCTGAGGGCCTTCACATTGAGTCTCCCAAAAAATTAAACCAATTACAGCCTAGATGAAGTCCAAGCACAGCCATAACACATCATTTCGATATTGGTTTTTCAGGGCATGCTAGAAAACACTATGTTTAACAAAGACTTTATATCCATTTTAATGGCATTCGTTCACAGCTCCTGACAAATAGGACAAAAAGTCATCACCATGTATTGTCACTAAGAGGCTTTACTTTGATTACTTTAACAGGGCCACAGTTAGGAATACTTGGTCCGTTTGCAGTTATAGCAATGAAGGTAGTTGAAGAAACAGGAGACCCTTGAAATCATGTCAGCAAGTTTTGAAAGCTTGGAAAGCTTTCATAAAGTGTAATAAGATCATAGCTCTTCCTGTTTCCAGGGACAGGAAGGAAAAGAGAAGTACATTTACAAGACTCTTCTCACACATGTTCTTCTCTTCTCTCACAAGCCACAGAGGGCTCCAAAAGAAGAGAGATGCCAATACGGCACCGGTGGCAGATCTCAGAGTTAGCTTACCGTATTTGTCTCGCAAGCCAACTGTACACCTGAAGACTCCACCAAAGGCCACATCTTCACCAAATATTACTGAAAAATAACGACACAGGAGGCTAATGTCACTGTAATGCATCTTATTTTTAATGAACATGATTAAAAGTTGAGACACTAACATAAGTAGCACCTAAATTTCAGGTTGCTTCAGAATTTATCTAGACCTAAGCATTCCTCTTGCCCAGACTAGCTGTAATAAAGAAGGAAAAGGAAAAAAAGTCAGTTAGGAATCAGTACAACAGCAGAAGTAGGTCTTAGAAGGGAATTCGTGAAACTGAATCAGCTCTGCTTTCATCTTCATCATTCTGCTGAAATACTCTATAATATCACCATATCTAAATGAATAAAAGTAATTCCAAGAAACAATTATATCCAATCACTAGAGTTACAGAATGGCTAAGATTGGAATTGACCTCAGAGATCATCTACTCCAACCTCCCCATCATGGACAGCGACATCTCTCAACTAGACTCAAGGTCTCACCCAACCTGGCCTTGAACACCCCTAGGGAGGAGGCATCCACAACCTCCCCAGGCAGTCTATTCCAGAGTCTCACCATCCTCATATTGAAGAGTTTCGTCCTAAGATCCAGTCTAAACCTACTCACCCTCAGCTTAAAACCACTCCCCTTGTCCTATCAAAAGACAACCTGCTGAAAAGTCCCTCTGCAGCCTTCCTGTGGGATCCTTTCAGGTATTGAGAGGCAGCTATAAGGTCCCCCCAGAGTCTTCTCTTCTCTAGGCTGAACAACCCCAGCTCCCTCGGTCATCTTTCAGTCATTTATGTCTTCTGCTTCAACTGGTAACCATTCGCATTCTTCATCTACAGATTTCAGTGCTTTGAAAAATGTCAAATTGGAGTTTCCTTCAAAACAGCAACCCAACATTAAATCCCAAGCCTTCTCCAAACATTCTTGCCAGATCCCTGAAAAATGACTTTAGAGTAACTCTCCTACAGAAAAGACGAATACCTAACAACCACAACAACTCTCAGTATTCAGCACACCATGCATCAAGTGTGGGTGGTGTAGCCGGTGAAGTTCTACCACTAAAAGTAAAGTCTTTTATTTGAATGTGTGGAATGGTGATATCTAATGGTTCTTAGAACAGTCCTATTACTTAATTCATAGGCATAAGTACTGCCCATTTCAATTTTTTAAGCATGTGATAGATGTAGAGCAGTATCACTGCATGAACTGCTGTCAGTTCTCATAACCCACACACTTCTCAACACTTTCCATATTCTAACACACACAAATTGTAAGTTAGCCTCCTTCCCTTTCAAATGTGATTTTTACTTAAGTATCTTTCTGATTGGAAGCACTAGAAAGGATTAACACACTTCTGACAATCATAGTTATAACAGCCCTTAAAGAAAAATAACTTGTATAATGACCTAAAACCAATACAGCCATGGAGCATATGATTGGAGTATGTCCCCAGATAATTTCTAATTAATTTTTAATATTTATTTGTTTGGGGTTTTATGTACTTAAAATCTCAGTAAGGTCTTTCCATTATCATATGGCTGCTCACTTTTAAGCCAGCTGGCATGGAAAAAAAAGAAAATTAAAAATCCATTTACTGCTGGTATCAGCAGACTTGCATGGATTTACTCATTTTCTTCAGCTGGGGAAATATTTTCCTGGAGAGATTCTAATTCTCATCATCAGAAATATGAGGATTTCCACCCTTCAAAAAAGAGTTGCTCAATTCCCACACAACTAAAACCATATGCAGTGCAGGCTTTCCACTGCAGCAAGTGCTAACCAACTCAGTAAGTAGAGTGATACTGACAACTCTCGCGTTTGGACTGCAGAATTCCAGTACTAAAGTGCTCTTGACATGAATTCAGTCTACATTTAATTTGATAAAGGTGATTGTAACAGTGCAGACTGAGGCATGGTGGTGGACAGTGACGCATGGATCTCATCCTAACAGATCAGATGGTTAGTCAGACAAGGTTGAGCAGTGGTTCCAGCAGTGCCAAAATGAGCTCCTAACACACTAAAAAGAAAAGCCCAAACTACATAAGACAATACAGTTTGTGCAGATGTTTGATGTAAGAACATCTCTTTCAGACATCTGGCCATCGTCAGGCCTTCGTTGTGGCAACAGGGACAACAGACTTCCTCTTATGTGTAAGCATTACAAGTGGAGCAAATAGTTTTGTTGCAAAGAGTTTAGGACAACCCTTTCAAAGAAAGCTATAATGAACTAGCATTTTCAAAGTCACAGGTTATCCAGACTGCAAAAGCCTACAGAACCTGACATGGCCTATGCACCATGATGGAGAGAAATCAGTAAAGCTGGAAAGGAATTTGGGAGGACAGGGAAGGAGAGAAGGGAGCATGGCCAGAGCGAGCCTGGCCATTTTCAGTCTCTAAAAATTACCACTTAATCAGCACAGAGAGTTGAAGGAATTAAAAACTAAGATTTGTATTTTAAAGATTCCTTTACTTACTGGGTGGACTCAAGCTGCCCTTAAGTACAGTTCACATCAGTAATACCAGAAGCATGTTAAGCAGTGTTTTTCTGTCCCAACTTTCAAACAAAACACACTCAACTGATACAGAAGACAACCATATCTCAGATCATACAACCCATTAATAAGCTATTACTATAACACATTTTTCAGCTTCTTTGGGATCAAAATGTAGAAATAACTTGAGACAACTTTAAAGGCTACAAGAAATGCATTTAATAATGGACACAAATAGGCAAGACAAAAAGCAATTTATACAGAGCCAAACAGACTAACAAGTACAGCATACCTGCAGTTGGGTCTTTGGCTAAAGCATTGTCCAAGGCACTTGTTATAGATTGGAAGAGATTCATCTTCTGAGTTTGCCCTGTGCAAGAGAGACCATTCAGCCACTTAACTCAGTTCAAAACACAAAGCACATTAGAAAACATTGGTGCAAAACATGACTAAAACCTTAGTCGTCAGTCCTAAACGAGATCCCTGTTAAGAGTACCCAAGATCCACTTTCTGCATAAACTTAAATTATGGGACAGATGAGATTGAGCATGGCACATTTAGCAATCCCAAGGACTACAGTTCTACCCTGCATTCAGCCTGTTTTCAAACACTCTGTTCTTAGCTGAAGCAAATGCAACTTTGCAAGGCTTAGTCAAACACTAGGAGCAATGACTAATGCCATGTTTTTTGAAAGCATTATTGTTTGGAAGATTGGGATCATTTCTGCTAAGATTCACCAGATCTCGTTTCAGCTCTTCACTACAAGAAGGTCACTGAGGTGATGGAGCATGTCCAGAGAAGGGTCACAAAATTGGTGAAGGGTCTGGAGCACAAATCTTATGAGGAGTGGGTGAAGGAACTGGGATGTTTAGCCTGGAGAAAAGAAGGTGCAGGAGAGACCTCATCACTCTCTACAACTACCTGAAAGGAGGTCATAGTGAGGTGAGTGTCAGTCTCAAGTAAAAAGTGATAGGACAAGAGGAAATAGCCTTGAGCTGCAACAGGAAAGGTTTAGACTGGACATTAGGAAAAACTTAGTTACTGAAAAGGTTCTTAAGCATTGGAACAGGCTGCCCAAGGAAATGGTTGAGTCACCTCTCCAGAGGTATTTACAAGGCTGGTGCTTAGGGGCATGGTTTAGTAGTGAACTTGGTCATGCAGAGTTGAGTTGGACTCAGATGATCTTAAGGGCCTTTTCCAATCTAAATGGCTCAAAGTTTCTAAGCTTACTTCATTATTCTTTTATAATTTTTCTTAAAGGGACAACCTTTCCTGTTTACAGACACCTAATCTGATTATTCTAGACCACCATCTTGCTCTCTAGACTGCAGTCAGAGTGTCAGGAGCATCGAATCCACACGTCAAAGAAAGAAGAGAGGCTGAACAGCCATGCTTAAAACGGGTAAAGCTAATACACCAAACTTCAAACCTCTCACTAGGCAGCATTCTTTAGTAATCACAGGTTTAAGAGCACATGCCATTAAGAAAACAGGGACAGATTAAGTGACTGTTAAAAGCTTTATCACTGAAACAGAAGAGGGGCAGGAGAAGGGTTTGCAGCTCCGAGTAAGAGGATGGATAGGCCTTCGGCAACCATCGCACCGGCTGCCCAAACAGCACTTCCTCAACGAGCAGCCGGCGGAGCTGCCGGCGATGCCTGCAGCAACCCGGTGGGGCGTGTGGGGGTGGTCCTTCCCAGCCTCAGCCCAATATTGTCGCGGAAAACCCGCGAGCGAAAGCGCCGCAGACACAGTGCGGGAAACGGATACAGAGGGAGGCCACCGCCGCCCGAGGTCTCGTCCCCAGCCGTGGCACGGCGACCCGAGAGGGCGAAGGATAGAAGCGCCCACACTTCCCCCTCCATTAGTCCCACCCCAGCCAGGGCGGGGGCCTCCGCCGACAAGGCAGCGGCGAGGCAGGGCAGATCCGACCCGGCAGCGAAGCGCAGGAGAGCCCGGCGTACGGGCTGGCCCCCGGCTCGGCCTGCTCTCACCATACTCGGTGGGTGCCGGGTCCGGCAGGAAGGCGAAGTGCGCGGCGGTGCGTCGTGGAGCGGCCGGCAGCGGGGGCGGGTGGCTCCAGAGCCCTCGGCAGCGCCGTGTGGCCACCCCGCAGCCCAGCGCCCCGCGCAGCGNGCTGCCGGCCCGGGCTGGGGGGCGCGGCCGAGCGCCGGGCGGTAGCGGCGTGCCCTGCGCGGCGCGCGTCAGGCTGTCAGACCGGGCTGCATCTCTGCTTTGGCCACCTAGGCACACGTTCAGCCGCCTGTCGGTTACAACCCCCGGTCTCTTTCTGCTAGCGGCTTTGCAGCCGCACTGCCCCGAGCCTGCAGCGTTGCGTGGGGTCATTGTGACCCGAGTGCAGGACCTGGCATTTCCCCTTGCTGAAGCGCAAGGTCTTTTTTTCCAAACGCTGTTGCTTAAAGCTTCATTCCATCTCTTGGGGTGCAGATGAAATTGAAGTCTTTCCGGTGCATGCGTTTTCTTTGCCAGGTCACATAAAACTTCTCATGTTCTTAGCACCTCGCGTTCCTTTTGAAGATGCTCTGGCCACCCTGGTGCAAAAGACTGCAAATTGAAATGATGTCTGTATGGCATTGTCTCTTCCCAGTCAAAGGGCAGTAACTGTGGTCAGATGCTCCAGGAGCTGCTTCATCTTCAACACAGGCAGACATGCTCCTTGCTCTCTTAGTGGTGGTTGTCTCCTACATCTGATGATACACAGAACGTGAACAGTCACACGGCATGGTCTCTTACAGAGGAGGTTACAGCATTTGTGATGAAGGGTGGAAAGCCAACATGCTAGTCAGACCTAGGTGAAAGAGAAAAAAGCTGCTGGAGATGAGGCTTGCCACCGAAATGATTCCTGTTTTTTGAGTACAAAAGGTAGTTTGTCCACATGGCCTTGGGGCAAGTTGGCACTGGTGCTGGAAAGGGAAAGGAGCAAAGAGGTTTATCCAAATGTGCTTTGGCTGACCAGTGTGTTGCTGGAGATGAGCCCTGCATTACCCCAGCACCGGTGAAGTGATGATTATATCCGTGTTGTTCCTGATCTGTGTTACGATAAACCAGCAACTGCAATTATGTTTCGAAGACAGCTTTCTCATTGGGATTTGTTCCGTCACTCTGGGCCACTCGTGTTAGACCTGCATGCCAGGCTGCTGAGAGCCGGAATCGGTGTCTTAGTCATTGTGCTCATCATTAATGGTGTTGCCAACCATCTGAACTCTGGCAGTCATTGCTATTGTTTCTGAATAAATATGCAAAACAATTAATGAAGATCTGATGATGACCTGCACGGATGTGTTCCTGTGTTATCTGCTATAGGTGATCCTGTTCTGGATGAGCTTTCCAGGTCCCTTCCAGCCCCTGACGTTCTCTGATTCTGTGATTCCGTGGCTGCACACCCTGCGGACACAGACCAGGTTATGTCCATGTTTATGCCAGCATTAATCAGATGTAACTTCTTTAAAGTCCATGCTGGTTGACGTGGATCTAATTGTGTGCAAACTGACATGAGCACACAGCTCCCTGTCCACTGTGCTAGTACAGACCCTCTCAAAACTGAATGTAGTTTGCAGCTGAAGTTGAGACTCCTGAGCATTCCACGTTTCTCAGTAAGAGTTGCTTTATTTAAGTTGTATCTCCACAGATGATGAGGGACTCAGGTGGCTTCTGCTGCATTCCTTTGAGGGTGGTCTCCCTGTTGTCTTGAGTTCTGTCATGTTGCAGTGTTGCTGTAAGGCTTCCTTACTGCTCTGTGCTTCACTAGAGGAGCCGTGTAGCACGTTTTCCAGTCCAACAGCCTATTAGCTACTTTCACCCTATCACAGGAGCTGCCAGTGAGCACTCTCGTCACACTAACACTATGTCTTGGCACTGCAGATTTTCCCTTTCTTCCTTTGCTGTCTTCTTTCTTTCTTCTACCCCAATTGTGATCTGACTTCATCATCCTTTTCCTGTAATTTATTGGAACTTTGGAGCTGTTTTCTTCCCTGGGCCTACTTCCTCACTCACACCAATGGGTTAGTTTGCTGGTTGGGGACAGTCATCACTTTCTTGGGCACGTACAACAGAGGAACTGTTTTCTAAAGTGCACTGCTTATGACCTGGCTGCTCTTACTGTCAATCCTCTACAGATCAGGCACGAACAGGAAGGGTAGTCCTACCCTTAGGAACAACCAAGGCAAACTGAAATAGAGCAGAGCAGCAGTGGTTTTGAGCAAAGGGATGTAGAAGTGAACGGCTTCATCTTAGGTAGCATAAATGACAGGGCTCATTTTGCAGTTGAGCAGGGAAATGATGAAAAGCAGACTAGGGACACTGTATCTGGAGCCAGAGAAGTTGTAAGGTGGTAGAGAGCAGGGGAAAAGAAACGGACGTTTTAGTTTTGTAGCTTTGTACTCCCTTGCAGGTAGGGTCAGAAATCATCCAGTTATTTCTGCCTTCTCTATCACCACCTCTGTGCTAAGGCAGTGCTTTCCTTTCTGTCTAGAACAGTAACTCTAACTTTCATCCCCAACTGCTGTTTAGGGTTTTAAACACTTTCCCAGAATACCACACTTGAGTTAAAGACAATCGTACTTTTAAATTATATGAATAATCCCTAATATTAAGTGAATCAGTATCTATTCTCAGAGACATTATTCAGCTTTTTTTTTACAAGATAGTTCAGCATTTCATAGTTATGGGAGGAGAATCCCGCCCTCCTTTGCTTAATTCAATCAGTTTTAATTGCTTTGAAACCACAGAGCATATTTAACTCTATTTCCTACTCTGACTCCATCTAGAAATGCCTGTACAGGGAAATTATTTTAAATAGCTTTGACAGCTTGTAATTCTAGTTAAAAAAAAAAATTGAATTAAATCCAATTCGTACAAGGAATAAAGACCCCAGTTTTAATCTGGAGGATAATTAAATGCAGGAACAATTTACCTGAGAACATGGTGGATCCTCATTGCTTCTTTCTTCAAATATTAAGTAGATTTCTTTGTAGAAGATGTACTGCAGCTTAAACAAAAGTTAGGATCTTGATACCAAAACCAGTAGGTGAGGTTATGCTGAAGCCATCACAGTGATGCCTTCCAGTTCTAAAATACCTGTTGCAAGAATTGCTATTTGGGTAACCAGGAAGTACTCCAGAATATCTCATCTGGATTCAGAACTGAGTAAAGAGATGGATTCTTTATGCATAGCTACTGACATTATGAGCAGTGTTCCAAAAGCAACTATTCCAAAGTCCTGTATTGCAGATTCTTGGGGTAAAACAATATCCATCCAGCAGATTATATGTCAAACATGCTAGAATGTTTCTGTGTTGTTCTGATGATCTCCTGCAGTATATTGGTCAGTTTTGAGGCCTGCTTATATTGTAGTTGTGTTCAGTGGAGGTTAAAGAAGGGAGAATAAAAACATGTAATGGATCAGCTCCTGCCAGGAGCTCACTGCCCCAAAGCCTTGCAGTCTCCCCTGCTTAGTCATTCCTCTAGAGCACAGTGCAGTACCACGTCTGCTTCAATGAGCTGCCTTTTAAGGAAGCCTTCTATAGGTAAACCTGAAGCACAATTCTGCATTTTTGCTGTCTACACTATTCAGACTGATAGCATCCAGGCACAAATGCAGGCTGGGTGCAGAGCTGGTTGAGAGTAGCTCTGAAGAGAGACTTGGGTGTATTGATGGATACAAGTCAGCAGTACACTCATGCAGCCCAGAAGGCAAATCGTGTCCTAGGCTGCATCGAGAGGAGTGTGGCCAGCAGGTCAAGAGAGGAGACCCTTCCCCTTTGCTCTTGTGTGACCCCACCTAGAATAGCGTGCCAGGTTCTGGTGTCACCATCATAAGGACACAGAGCTGTTGGAGCGAGTCCAGAGGAGACCACAAAGATGATCCAAGGGCTGGAGCACCTCTGCTATGAGAGAACTGGGGTTGTTCGGCCTAGAGAAGAGTTTGGCAGGACCTACCAATACTTGAAGGGATCTACAGAAATTCTGGGGAGGGACCTTTCATGAGGCTGTCTAGCAGCAGAACAAGACAGTATGGTTTTAAGCTGAGGGAAAGTAGGTTTAGACTGGATCTTAGGAAGAAGTTCTTCAGTATGAAGGTGGTGGGATGCTGGACTAGGCTGCCCAGGGAGGTTGTGAATTCCTCTTTCCGAGGGGTGTTCAAGGCCTGGTCAGATGAGGCCTTGAGCAGCTGAGCCTAGTTGAGAGGTGTTCCTGCCCATGGTGGGCAGGTTGGAGTAGATGATCTCTTTAGTCCATTCCAACCAAAGCCATTCTATGAAGATTCATTAGATCTGATTTAAATAATAAACTGTAAACTTTATCATGTGTACAGGTAGAAGCATGTTACAAAGCAAAGTAGAAAGGAAAATCTGCCATCTATTCTCTTCTATCAGAAGACAGTTTTATTCCATTTAGCTGGCTTTAAGTAATGGTCTTGTGATCTAAAGAAGTCACATTTGGGTCACACGAGTTGCATACAGATTTCCGCAGTGTTCTGCCTACCACTGGCGGTTCTTGCTCTGGAGGCAACCGTCTACCAAGCAACATGTTTCACAAGCTTAAAGAAGTGTTTGAGATTCCACTTGCCTTGCCACTGACCGACCTTGCCCTGCTGCTGACCAGAATGGGAGCTGTGATCAGGTACAAAGCCAGTACATCTCACCCCATCATGGCAATAGTAATTTCTCTAAATTAAAGACACAGAATTGGTACTCTACCAGCAGCTAAACAAGCAGATATCAAAGTCCTGCCATACGGTGTCAACAATTAGACTGTAAGTATGGTGACATCAGTTTCTGTGCATCAGGTTCTTGAACTGGTGCCAACAGCCAGAGGCAATATTGCACAAGTCAGTGTAGTATCCAGGCCCACACTTCATTGCTCTTCAACATAAGACCATTATATTCAAGGTGTGAATGATCAAAGCTACCCCAGAATGGATCATACTCTAGGGACAGCTCTGCTACTAATTTTATGCAAGCAAACCCCCATACCCAGCTGTCAGTTCTCCTAAATTTAACACACATTCCATTTTTTTTTTCTTTCTATATCTCTCCATTTTCAGTTTGACCATCTTTGCAGTCGGAGTATGTTCCAGGTGCTGTTGGACTGATTCACAAACATTCTGGATGTTGGATCCTGCTCGGATTGTAATTCTGCAGTCAGCATGGTGCTGGGGTCTGCACCAGTGCACTCACCCACTCACATGCATTTCAGATAAAGTTGCTGCTTGTGGTATTTTTTCTTCCTTCACACAATCCCTTTTCCTTATTCCAACACAAAAAAAAAAAAAAAGGNCTATACAAAAAAAAAAAAAAAAAAAAGAGGGGGGGGGGGGGAAGTGTAGGTAGGTACACTTTTAATTTCAATATTTTAAAAAGTGTAATTTATATGTATGCGCTCTTTTGACTAAAGGTTCTCATCACCACAGAGCAGCTGCAAATTCTGTTGGCTGCCACTCAAAGCAGGAGTGTGTGACACATGCAATTTGTATGGCTCTGGAGAAATTTAAGATTGGTTCAACAGCTTTGTGCCTCATTCAAAAGAAACTAGATCATGGCAATGAGTCTTTAAGCCTTACAGAAAGAGTCATTTCACACAGGCATATGACGAACCTCTGTCTAAGTTTAACCTAGATAAATAGAATATCCTGTAGCAGCTTTCCATAGGCAGCACAGTCATTTGATGTGGAAATGCAGCTTCACCGGCACTCCGAATTTAGACTGAATTAGGCAGCCTGTATCTTGCTGCAAACCAGAAACAGCAATTTGCATTTTTATCCACAACCTTGCTCGCTCTTTATATTTCAATGCATATCAAGGTCTGTTTAGAAATGGGGTTGCTTGAGAATGGTCTTACTGGTTTGTAATTTTTCAGGTACACCATTAGGTGGCAGGGAACAACAAAGATTTACTTGGTGAAATGTCACACACATCGTTTTCTTCACCCTTTTTGAATAAGAACTATTTCCTACTCTGGCTTTCAAGAGCTTTGCCTAATTAATTATTAAACGACTTACCAAAAGGGCTCTCTGCTTTCATCAAGACCGGTTCAGATTTCATGTCTGTGGAATCCTTTTGTCAAATGAGGAAAAAAAAAAAAAAAGAAAGGTAAATTCATCCTGCTGGGAGTTCTCTATGAATTAAATCTCACTACAGTTATATTTACATACTAATAACCTCTGCTGCTGCTTCCAGTTAGTTTAAGTCTGCCTGCTGGAAGTGGTCCCTTGTCCAAGCTAAGTCTAGCCATTAGCAGCAGGCAAAAAGCTTTATTATTCATTTGGGAGCCTTTATTTTAGGTTGGTTGTAAGGACTAGGCTGTGTCTGTGTCCCGCTATCAATAAGGACATTTCACAAAGCATGGGTACAAGAAGGTTGAAGTGATGGGGTTTAGATACCCAGGCTGACAGACGGGTGAGTTCACACAAGGAGACCAGCAGCATTTGTGTCTCTACATCTCAAGGACTGCTGATTGTAGAATTGCAGTGGATGTCATGGGTGAGAGGGCAGGTGGAAGGAATCAGAGAGCAGGACTCGTCTGCTTTATAACTCACTCCATGACTGATGTATGGGAAGTGATTCTGCTACTAGTGACTCTGAGATTTAGGGAGACCTCTGCCTAGCATTTCCCAGAGATCTAAAATTAAATCCCTGGCAGGAGTATTCCCTAAGAGGTTATTCCCTCTGTCATCGTAGGCCTAAGCAGGCCAAAATAGGCCTCCATATGTCCTGGCTTGCCCAGACATGTTTTTCTGCTCTCTCTCCTTTTGTTATGGGGAGGACAAAGACCCTCGAGCCACTCAGTCTGAGGACCCTGGCCCTTTGCATCCTGTGGTAAACAAGGTACACAGGCTCAGCTTGTGCCTGCCTCTGTGCTGGCCTAAAAAGGGTAAAGCAAGCCTATGGCTTCACCTAATACGGTCAGGCTTGGCTAAAATTAATTACCCCTCCATATCACCCTCGAATTCTTCTAATACTGTTGGTAGGAACTGTACCACAGATACTGTCACTTGTGCATGGCTAGAAAGTCCCAGCACAAATTTTTCCATATGTTGATGTGATAAACTCATGCCAAAGAAAGAAGTAACAATTCCAGAGAACATGATACAGCTGCAGTTTGCCAGACTTATTTGTTGACCTAACACTTGAAAGGAAGAAAAGGGACATTTTGTTCATTTGCTGTTGAGTAGTCTGATGTGCAGAGAAATTCAGCTCAATTCAATTTTAACCTGAGTAAGTGACAGTAGAGTGGTTGAAATCCATTACTCACAAGAATGTGTAGTAAGGAGTCACAGAACTCCCATAGTGTTGTCTTTTTTCTCCCAGGCAATTGCATCTGGAAGCAAGGGAGTCCTTTGTTCACTCACTTTAGCCCCGGTGCTGTCTGAGGACAGTGACGGTAAGCAGAGAAGCTGTAATCTGAGAATTTGTGAGGTGTACACCTCTTCCTGGATTTGGATGCAGTGATTTTTGCCTTAGATCCTGAGTTTCAGTCACCATGTGAGAAACTCTGTATTCAAACAGGAATCTTCAATAGTTAAAAATCACAAACCAAATGATAACGACGGCACCACAAGGTGACTTAAACGACAGATTGGATTGCAGAAAATCAGGTTCCTGTCAAAACTGAAAAACTTACTGCCTGTGCACATTGTAAGCCTATGGCTGCCGCGAAATGTGGGTCATCTCCAATGGCCATTAGTTTCCTTCACAGCTCAGAGATTCCAGAAACCTGTGGAAGAGGGGTGAAGGTAATTCAGCATGCTGTCACCAGCCTTGGAGCAGCCTTGGTACTCCAAAAGGGTTAGTCGTGCAGTCAGTCCATTGATCACCCTACCTTATTGCTGCTGCCTTGTAACTTTGTAGATTATGGATATCCCAGGAAAGATGCAGCATAGCCCTGGGTGTCGTGGAAGAGGAGCTGCAGCATGTAAGGACACCAAAGCTGGAACCAAACAAGTAGTATCTTTTTTGGTGCATTCCAAGCCATTCAGTAGTCAGATTGCTGTCCTTGCCAAAACTCGATGAGAAATGGGAGCCAGGAAGCAAGTGTGCTTGTCTGAAGGGATTGTGTACAGCATTCAGGCTGCTGGGAGCAGGAAGCTATCACCCAATGCAGTATGCAGGGCAAGAGGTGTGCCCATTTTAATTTGCCTCTGGAGTCAGCAGCACACTTGACCCCTGGCTGGGATTTCACTTGGTGTGCTCTCAATAGCTTGGTGCCTAACAGTACATGGGTTACTGCTGTTGGCTGGGTCTGGGGAAGAGGTGATTTACTTATCTTTGTGGAAAAGGG
This sequence comes from Semnornis frantzii, assembly GCA_013399775.1. Lineage (NCBI taxonomy): Eukaryota > Metazoa > Chordata > Aves > Piciformes > Ramphastidae > Semnornis > Semnornis frantzii. The sequence goes on from VWYK01120122.1 coordinate 29,884, forward strand.
AAGAACAGTCATAAAGATGAAACTGAGCATTCATTGTGCCTTTATGTTTCTAAAGCCACAGATAAGTAGTATGAAATATTTGGATCCTCAGAAAGGAAAAGCCTTTTCAGTCTGCATGATTCACATGTGGGTTGCCATATGCCTGAAGCTAGGGAAGACTATTTGTTATCATAGAATCATAGAATGGTGAGGTTGGAAGGGACCTCAAGGATCATCCAGTTCCAAGCCCCTGCCATAGGCAGGGACACCTCCCACTAGCACAGGACACCCAAGGCCTC
>VWYK01120122.1:38120-54431 GCA_013399775.1 Semnornis frantzii
AAGGAAAAACACCCAGAAAGCCAAATGCACATAGGACAACTTTAAACAGCTACAAAAATGTCACCGGAAGTAACAGGGTTGAAACTGGCACAACTTGAAGGCATGTTGGTGCTCTTAGACAGACCTCAGGCTTTTGAAAGGACACAGAATCATGAAATGTATAGATTTTTCTTCTTTCAGTTCTAAACTGTTACTAAATTGTTTCACCATACAAAAACGTATACATGGCTTATGAAGATGCATCAGTGATTTGTTTGAAACATGCTTAGCTCGTAAAATCCTCATCTCTTGGAAGACAGGTGTTTGAGAACACAGCTATTGCCTGTTTTCCAAGCCAGTCTGGTTAATATAGAGAGTTTCTAGAAGTGGTGCATTTAAGGTGGCCTTTTCCTAGGGTGAGCCTAAAGAAGAGCTCTTCAACAGCATCTTCATCAGTGACTCAAAGAGAAGCAATTAGCTGAAGAATCCGAGCAACTCTGCCCAGATTTCAATGGAACATCACTGGAATAACCCCCATCAAGGCTTGCTGAGCTTCCTGCTGCAGTGTTTGTGCAGAGGGCAGATATTTTTGGACATGTCATCCTGTCAAAACAAGAAGTAAAATAAAACATTTTGAGTAAACGCTTCCATTCTGGGTCCTTCATAATGATTAGTGTCTGGCTTCTAGCTTATAGGACTAAGAATACTGCTATAGTACTACTCTAGAAAACAATAAAACACTCTAAACATCCTTCTTGGGGAAATATATATATATATATATATATATACATGTAGTTCAGTCATTTGAAGAAGCATTGAGCAGCCTTGTAAGCACATTGAGATCTTGCCTCATACATAAAATCCGTCTTTGAAATAGTAACAGGAGGTAGCTTTGACTCAGTGCAAATGGGGACCGAGTGTTGTCTACCCACCAAATGGCTCTGGATAGATGGAAGCATTCCAACTGTAATCTAAAATAGGTAGGTAGAATCAGGAAGATGGAGGTGGTGGTTTGGAGCAACATGCAGGCTGGCAGTCTGGAGACATCTCCCACCTGCTGCTTCTTGCTGACCTGAGCTGAGGCACCATGGTTCAGAATGCTCCCTAGATATCTTCATTTACAACCTGAAAAGGTTCTCTGAGAGATGCCACGTGGCACACAGAGTTGTGTTGCCTGCTTTTGTACTTGTGGTACTCAGCCATTGCAGAGGAGGGAGAGTGCTGTGCCCTGTGGAGTCAGCTCTTGAGCCTCCAGGCTTCAAACCTTCTGGTTCACTGAGGGTGTTTTTTGGGCTCGGCTCAAAGGACATCTTCTGTTCATCTTCTGCCTCTGGTGGGATCACCTTGTCACGGAGCTTTTAGCCACCTATTGCCTCCTGTCCTCACTGCCCAAGGATAACACCATCCTTTCCTAGAGCTGCTGCAGCCTGGCCAGGACTAGCATGAATCCTCTGCTGCCTCCCACATCTTACATTAACCCATCTGCCACATACACTGCAGGCCTGTTTAGCATCCTTGCAGTGACTGCCTCCATAATTCCCTGCACAGGGGACTGCGTAGCTTAGAGCAGGGGATCGTTAAGTGTGGAAGGTTCTCTTTTCTTGCCTAGTGCCCTGTGCTAGCACAAAAACAACATGTTTGGGTTTTTTTCATTCTCAGGCTGGAAATCCTTTGTCAATTTTCAGCATCTCTCTTCTCCTTAGACATCACTGCCAGAGGAGAAGAAGCCTCAGCAAAGTCTGCAGCCAGGTTAACCAGAAATGAAGGGTTTGGAAAACTCATCATCTCCCCTGGGGTTACCACCAGCTGCAAGCTGTGAGAATGGTCCCTGGTGTTAGGTTCTTTGTAGAAAGGAAGCTCCCAGGATCTTGTATATGCAGAATGAAAATGCTGTTGCTTTTTGTTTCCCCACTAAGTCTTCTTTTATGGATAACCAAATACTGGTTTTAATTTATGAATACTGAGAAACTTCTTGTTCTGAGATCTGTTGTAGTAATATTTAGTCCAACACATGTTTCCAGCTGCACTGTAAACCTCTTAAAGCATCCTTTTAAGCAGCAGTCTTGTCACAACCTTGACAAGACTTTATATCTATCTTATATAGATATAACTCCATAACTATTGTATAATTGGCACAGTAACAGCACTGGTTTTATGGCACTGGCACAGTAACAGTTCTGGGTTTACAGCGCTGACACAAGAGCAGCAGTGGTTTTATGGCACTGGCACAGTAACAGCAATGGCTTTATGGAACTGGCACAGTAGCAGCTCTGGGTTTATGGCACTGGCACAGTAACAGCACTGGTTTTTGCATTTCCCATCTCTTCACTGCTCAGTTCCTGCTGCTTTTCAGACAACTGTCAAAAGCAGTGCATGGAGTTTCACCTCCCTGTGTTGTTCATGTGTGCTAGGACAGTCATAGAATTGCCGGGATTGGAAGTGACCTCCAAAACTCATCCAGTCCAACCCCCTCTGCAGTCAGCAGGGACATCCTCCACTAGAGCAGGTTGCTCAGAGCCTCATTGAGCCTCACCTTGAGTATCTCCAATGACAAGGCCTCAACTATCTTCCTGGGTGACCCATGCCAATGTTCCAGCATTCTCATGGTGCAGAACTTTTTCCTCACATCCAATCTCAAGCTGCTCTGCTCTAGTTTGCAGCCATTGCCCTCATCCTGTCCCTGCAGCCCTTTGCAAACAGTCTCTCTGCAGCCTTCTTGTAGCCCCCTTCAGGCATTGGCAGGCTGCTGTTAGGTGTCTCTGGAGCCTCCTCTTCTCCAAGCTGCACACCCCTAGCTTCCTCAGCCTGTCTTTGTAGCAGAGCTGCTCCAACCCCCTGACTATTTTTCTGGCCCTCCTCTGGACCCTCTCCCTCAGGTCCATCTCCTTTCTACATTGAGCTGGATGCAGCACTGCAGGTGAGGTCTCCCCAGAGCAGAGTGGCAGAACCCCTCTCTGGATCTGCTGGTAATGCTTCTTCTGATGCAGCCCAGGATGCAATTTGCCTGTTGGTTGCAAGTGCACACTGTTGGCTCATGCGCAGCTTCTCATCCACAAGAAGTCCCAAGTCCTTTTCCACGGGGCTGACAGCTTGCCCAGGTCCTTCTGGATAACATCCCATCCCTCCACCGTATCACAAGCACTGCTCAGCTTGGTCTCATCTGCAAGCATGCTGATGCAGTCTGACCTGTTCCTTCCCTTGACTTATTGCTTAGCTCCTAAAAGCCTTGCAGCTTGGCCATCCAACGATACACACTCTGACCTCCCCAAAGCCACCTAACCAAAGCACCCCTGCAGAGATCAGGGATGGAAATAGGAGAGTCTGAATCCAGTTAATACAAGGCTCTCTATTTCTCCTCAGGGTTTGGAGCATGATGTCTCCTTAGCAGGTTCTTCTTGCTGGCCCAGGTGCAGTAACCACACCCCAAGGAGGATGTTCTGCACAGATTGTGCTTTGGTGGGAGGACCTGCACTCCCTGCTGCCTGCCACCCTGTCCCTAAAGGGGTCATTCCATAATAGTAAGCACTCTGTGCCACAGGAGATCACTTAGGACAAAAGCAAAGTTCTGCTATATTTTGTTGCCATGCTTTCTGCCCAAACACCAGCCTAGCTGTGCTGCTACATCTGCATTTCTGGGCGCTCTGTTGAACTCCAACTCATAGCCCAGCACTGGACTGCTCTCTGCCTGGTCCTTCCTCTCTGCTTCAGCCAGGTTTGGTGGTCCTTACAGGAATAAAGCATCCAGGGTGGAAGTCCACATGAGATACTTCATGCTCCAGGAGAGGATTTAGTAGTGTTGCTGTTGATGGCTGCCTCAAATCCTCTTAGAACTGAAGCCTGCAAAAATATTAAGATTTGCTCAAACATCAAGCCAAAACTAAGACAGAAGCTGAAAATGTGCTGCATGTGTTTTAAGTTTTGTGGAAAGTGTTTAAAAAACATTAAAAACAGTAACTGTGTCCTGACAGCTGTACAGATTTGTCTGCAGAAGAGCAGGTAAAGAAAGACTGCTTTGAGCTGTGTACAAGCCCTGAGCTAGGTTGTGACTCCGTTCCATCTGGAGTCAATCCATCTGAAGTGCTGCCAGCTCCCTTCCACAGTCTGTGGAGAAAGGCACCTTCAGAGAAGAGGGTCATCCTACCTAAGGTCTAGGAAGGCCCCCTGGAACTCTGTACAGTGTCTGCAGACAGCACAAAGGGCTTGTGAGCCTCTCGTGTGGCACCTCAGGTGTTAGAAGGCACAAATCCAGAAGATGGCACTGCCACCGCCGCTGCTGCCCCTGCTGCTGCTGCTGCTGCTGCTGCTGCTGCTGCTGCTTTCTCTGTCAGGGAAAAGGGCAGTTTCTCCACAGAATGAAAATGCCTGCTGGTTAAGCTGTGTAAGCCAATGCAGATAAGGGATTTCTCCTCTTATCATCACCCTGGATATAACGAGCAGTTCCTTTCGGCCTGATTTTATTGTGAAAAAACAACTTGCACTGAAACAAACTTCACTGGTTTGGTGCTGCAGCATAGACAGACCAGAGGATGCCAGACATCTGGATGACATTACATCTCAAGAACCAGAATGTGAATCCTGTTGGAAACAATTTTAAGTCACTACAGCCTTTGAGCAGCCTGTAAAGCATTCACCACAAGACCTATCACGGAATAACTGAAAGTATCCTTTTGGTGCCGTCCCAAGTATAGCAGCATACTGCTGACGAGGCAGCCAACAGCAGGGATTGGTGTGGAAGGAGTCAGGGATCTGAGCCAGAGCAGACTGGAGTCAATAAGTCTTTCCGTTTGCTTTAGTGGACTTCAAGCTCAGTTTTTAATGACTCACACGCTCCATGGCGCTGACCGAGGCAACCTTCCTTAGTGAAGAGGCTGAACTTGGCACCAGAAGTGAGAGGATGCGATCACTGCGATGGGTGTGCTCTGCAAATGCCGTCCCAGGCTTTGAATGCAGAGATAGTAACAGATAAATAAACAAACAGAACCATACAGTGCTAGAACTGCTGAGGATGGAAGAGACTTTTGAGATCTTTGAGCCCAGCCACTCACCTAGAGCACTCAACTCCATGACTACTGCTAAACCACTACTGCTAAACCATGTCCCTAAGTACCACATCCATGCCTCTTTTAAATATCTCCGGGGACAGCAACTCCACCACTTCCCTGTGCTGCCTGTTTCAATGTTTCAGAACCCTTGCTGGGAAGAATTTTTTTTTTCTGATGTCCAACACGAAAATCCCCTGGCGCAACTTGAGACACTCTTGTCCTGTCATCTGCTGCATGTGAAAAGACACTGATGCTCACCTTGCCTCTTTGTGATATTTGTGTGGCAAAATTTTCCCCTTGTGAGGAGATAAAAGGTGGAAAAAGACTGAGCAATGTGCAAGTGTAGTGCCATTCTTGTTCTCAGTGTAAAATTCTGTCTGGTCTGGGGTTCAGTGTAACGAACTCCAGTTGCAGTGCTAATGCAAGCTGAGGTTCTGCTGCTGGCTGCACTAGAAAGAGAGATTGAGCTTGCCGAAGAAATTCTCACCTGGAGTTTCCTCGTGAATAGAAGCTCTGTCTCCTAATTGCTAGTGAGGATGGTGGTGCCTCACTGATCTAGGTAGGAAAGTGAGCTCTGATAAACCCCGCACCTCTAGTCCAAGGAAAGAAGTCTTTGGCTTCAGCTGAAATCAGCATCATTTCACCTTCAAGGTTCATAGCATCATTTCACAGTTCCGGTTAATGGTGCTTATTAAAGTTCTACTCCAGATTAAATTGGTTCCATTCCTACTTCTTTTTTTCCCTGAGATCTGCATCAGTCATATGCAGAGAGTAGCTGTGGTACTGGGTGCCATTTCTGTTTATCATCATTTATTTCTTTTGATTGTATACAGTTCTAAGAAGCAGAATCAAATGATGCTCTCCTAACAGGAATTTCTGGTACATTACAAGAGCTTTTTAGTTTTTTGCCAAAAAACAGGTGAAATTGATCCTGATTCAAAACAGTCTGAAATGAGTTCTCTGTGTGACTACTGGAATATTTTAATAGAGAACCAGCAGTTGCATTTAGTTCTGTTGATAAATTAGACAGTGGTTATTTTTACTTTCTAATTCTTACCTGTAGAACAGTTGAAGGCACCTGCTTCTCAATAGCAAGCATCTACAGTCTTGCTGCAGCAGCAAAGCTCATTACTTTGAAGTGTTACAAAATCACACTGTAAAAGAAATACAATTTTGTGACACAAGAAATCCCCACGAACTTTTACTTATCTTAGCTGTTTCTAGCATCTGATGGGCTGAGAATGGTCAGGCACAGAGAATGGTGGGGCTTGGTTGTCTTGCAAGTCTCCCATGGTAAAAGGTAAGGGTTGGTATCAAACAGTGTGCGGACAGAGGCATAAATCTCGAGGCATTGGTTTTAAGATGCCCAACTGTGCTGGTTTGAGCTAACTGGAATATTTTAATAGAGAAAATTATACTACAGGCTGTGAAGAAAAACAGTGGTGGTCTACTTCACTCATAGGTTTGCTGTGATGTTTACAAAAGAGATAAGAGTGTCTCGAGTGGGCAGTCTGGGTCACGGGGCAAGCAGCTTCTCGGGCTAACACGGGTCTTGAGCTAGCAGCTCTGGCTTCTCCTCTCTGCTGAATAACTTCACTAACCACTTTTTCTACTAATCCTCCCCAGCCGATCCTCCTGGCACATAAGGCAAACCTTGGGGTAAGGTGTAGGGGTGGGGAGAAGGTGGAAGGGTGGTTGGGAGCCCCTCCTGGGGTCTCTGATTTCTGGGAGGGGAGTTGTGTGTCTGTATTACCTTAAACTTGTATATTTCTGTAAATATTCCTGTATATACTGTATATATTTGTTTGTATATTGTGCTGAGCTGTAAATAGAGCTTCATCTCTTAACTTCCAGCTGGTTGAGTATTAGTCTGGGTCATTTTACAAGTGGGGGGGGCGGGGAACTGCCAAACCGTCACACCAACATCAACTGTTTGGCTTCCTTGTGTTGGAGAAACTGGTGAAGTTCTATAAGGCCAAATTGGCAAATTTTTATAAGGGCACATCTTGGGGGGTGGGTGATTATGAAATAAACCAGAAATTACTTTGTACCAGGTTATGCCATTTTTCTGCAGCTCCCCTACCAGAGAGACAGTGTTTGTACAGTCACCCTTATCGGCCCTGGGACAGACATCATCTGTCATTTTAAATATAGTTATATAGCAAATGGAAAATGTTGGAAAGCAAAATAGAAAGTGGGCAGAGTTTGGCAAAAGAAAAGTTAGGAAATGCTCCTGGCTTGCAATGCCATCTCCAGAGTGGCACTGGAAAAGTGAGTACAACCTTCAGTTCCTTTGCCTGCTGAGAAGAGTAGTCGAGACAATAAAGATTTTAATCATGGAATCATAAAATCAGAGAATCATAGGATTGTTATGTTTGGAAAAGACTCCTAAGGTCATCCAGTCCAACCATCAACCCACCACCCCCGTGGCCATTAAACCATGTCCCAAAGTGCCATTTCCACACATTTCTTGAACACCTCTAGGGATGGTGACTCCACCAGCTCCCTGAGCAGCCTGTTCCAATGCCCGACCACCCTTTCTATAAAGAAATATTTCCTTACATCCAATCTAAACCTCCCCTGGCACAGTTTCAGGCCATTTCCTCTTGTACCTTCACTTGATACTAGAGAGAAGAGACCAACCCCCACATCCTTTCAGGTAATTGTAGAGAGCAATGAGGTCTCCCTCCAGCCTCCTCTTCTGCAGACTAAACAACCCCAGTTCTCTCAGCCATTCCTCATGTAGTGTGGAGCCCACTAACATATTGGACTTGAGCCTCTCCTCTATCACTGAAGATAAATGCCTAATCTAGTGATTAGCACTCTATAAATAACACAGGTTAGCAAGTGAAGGTTAGATGGCTGATTGGATATGTGGTGTAAATGCTGGACTTGTCTTTACACATTTTATTTATGAGAATCATTTTCTCACAAGGTCTGAGCAAGCAATGGTGCTCAAAAAAACCCTGAATCCTAAGCCCTTCCATTTAATTTTGAAATATATGAGAGATGACTAATTCCCGCTTGAGACACAGGACTAACACACTGAGTTACTCCTTTCACAGCATTAATGTGCCCGAATTTCCCTCACTGTTTGCCGCAGGATCATAGAATCATAGAATTATATGGGTTGGAAGAGACCTCCAAAGCTCATCCAGTCCAACCCCCTGCAGTCAGGTTGCTCAAAGCCTTGTCCAGCCTGAGCTTGAATATCTCCAGGGATGGGGCCACAACCACCTCTCTGGGCAACCTGTTCCAGTGTTCAGCCGCCCTCATGGTGCAGAACTTGTTCCTAACATCCAATCTACATCTGCTCTTCTCTATTTTCAAATCATTGCCCTCGTCCTTGATTTAGTTTTGAGAATTGACGAGGTAGGAACTATAAAATATGTAGTTATTTTATTCCCAAAAAGCCCTGCCTACAAACTGTAGGGTTCTAATTTGGTGGGGAAAATCTTCACAAGGATGCTTATGGTCATTAATCATAGAATCATAGAATGGTGAGGTTGGAAGGGACCTCAAGGATCATCTAGTTCCAACCCCCTGCCATAGGCAGGGGCACCTTCCACTAGTACAGGTTACTCAAGGCCTCATCCAGCCTGGCCTTGAACACCTCCAGGGAGGGAGCAATCTAGGAGAATAAGAAAATCAAAAAAGTTTTAGCCACAAAATGGCTTTGCCACACTTATAAATAGGCAGCCTGGAGCCCTGGGGAAAGTCTGTTCTGCTCACAGTGATGGAGAAGCAGTTTTGAGACAGAATACCAGGATAACCTCTCTATCAGTAACTCCTAAATTAAATACCTAACTATTCAAATAAAAAGTATGAAGAAAGCAGTTCTGCCTCAAAATCTGGTTTTCCCTGTAGCTCAGGCTACTTAAAGCTAGTATAGCAAAATCTATGTCTCTTGGGTTTGATTTACATAATCTGATACTGACTATGACTCATGGAACCTGCATGCACAGATCTCCAGGTATAGACTCAACCCTACAGAGGTTCTTCATCAGATGTTTCCTCACCACAATTTACCCAGAGATGCCCCATTTCTTCTGTCTGTCTCCCTGCTTTCACTGACTTTACCGCATCCCTGCCAAAGACACCTTCTGTTCTGTCTTGCAGTTGGTTTCTCAGTGGGAGTGGGGAGAGTTCAGAGACAGCTGGGTGGGATATCATTGCAGACCTATTTCCTTACTATTTTCCTATTGCCCAAAGGGTCAAGGATAGAGACATTCACAAACCTACCACATCTGGGACATGGGAGATCCCTGGAACTGAGAGGACTAACAATACCCAGTCCAATTTTGCAGCTTAAATGTTGTTTGCAAAAGCTGTATGTGCACCTCTGAGGACATCACAAGCTCACGGGATGTCAGGGTTGGAAGGGACCCAAAGAGCTCATCCAGTCCAACCCCTGCCAGAGCAGGACCAGACAATCCAGCTCAGGGCCCACAGGAACACATCCAGACAGGCCTGCAAAGGCTCCACAGAAGGAGACTCCACAACCTCTCTGGGTAGTCTGTGCCAGGACTCTGGCACCCTTCCAGGCAAGAAGTTGCCCTTGTGTTGAGCTGCAACCTCCTGTGTTGCAGCTTCCATCCATTGCTGCTTGTCCTATCCCAGGCAGTAGTGAGCAGAGCCTGTCCCCCCCCCTCCTGACCTTCAGCTTTCACATAGTTGTCTAGCTATTGACTGTCCCCTCTCAGTCTTCTCCAGACTAAGCAGCCCCAGGTCCCTCAGCCTCTCCTCCCCAGGCAGTGCTCAGTGCCCTCAGCATCCTCACAGCCCTCCCTTGGACTCTCTCCAGCAGGTCCCTGTCCCTCTGACACTGGGGAGCCCAAAGCTGAAGGCAGTGCTCAGGATGAGGTCTCACCAGGGCAGAGTAGAGGGAGACGAGATCATCTGGACACACTCTGCTTAATGCACCCCAGGATCCCATTGGCCCTCATGGCCACCAGGGCACATTGCTGTGCCATGGGCAACTTGTCCTCCACCAGCACTCCCAGGTGGCATGAGCCTGGACTGCTGCGCACCATAGAGGTTTTCTGGCATTACACACGACTGGTAATCTGTTAAGCAGTTACCTAACTGGCCCCTTTGAAGACCGGTAAGGGCAAGACCCTGCCGACTTTAGGCAGTCGTTTCTTTAGGAATAAGCTGGTCTGACAAAACGGGGGAGGAAGATGTTGAGTCATATACATGTTCTGTTTCTACACGTGAGGCTCTACTGTCAAGATATGTTGGAGTAAGAGTCAGCTTTCTGAATATATGGAAGCCAGCAGGAGTGGAGATGAAAAGCTGTGAAAATCTTGTCAAAAAGTAGAATGATTTTGAGCAAACAGGATTAGAAACTAAGGCTAATTAATTTCAAATGCTCAAACTCTGAGTGAAAAAGGCACGGTGAAGCTGTGTAGAAAGAGACAGGATACTGAGACAGTAGCAGATCCTGAAAGTTTTAAATAGTGCAGGTTAAAAACTGAAGGGAGGGAAAGAAGGAAAAGATAAACCTGAGCACATTTAATAAGAGCAGGTAATGACAGGATGAATGTTATTTGAAACTATTCATAGGGATATATGAGTTGTCACCGAAGCAAAGGTGACCACAGGACCCAAGCAGTTCCCTGCACCAGCACTGGCAATTTGAAAGACATTCAGAGCTTCTTCTGGACCTGTTTCTGTGTGCATCAAATGAGTGCTTTGCTCATTCAGTACTGAGACTCCAGCACTGTGAGATAAGCTGCTCCTTAGTCTGGCTTTTATGTTATTCCTGTCACTCTGAAAAACAGCTCTGAGATTTTTAGAAGCAATCACGTTTGCAAAAATCATATTTTTGAAAGTGAACCCTGGTTCTCTTTGTCTCATAAATGTCTGCACTGAACTACTCGTTAAAAAAATATTATTATTTGAAGGTCAGTGGAAACTGCACAAGAGAGTTTCAGGAAATCATCAGATCGTTAGAGCCATGGAAATGCAAATGTATGCAATGTACCCATGTCAACCACCTTATAAAACAGTGGGCAAGGAACCAAGTCTGTGCTCTACTCTTGCTGTAACTTCTCCTTCAGGACGTGGACAGCCCAGGAGTGATTTTGTCCTGCTGCATGCCAAGCTCCTAGCTTGCAGCAGCTCCCAAAAGGTCTTTTTTTCTTCAGAGATTCCTACACTGTCACCTCTCAAACTGGACTTTGAAACTAAGCACAGACATGCCTCTGTTAGCTGCCCTGGAAAACACATGTAGGAGGAGCATTACCCTCAAGAATCACAGAATGTTAGGGGCTGGAAAGGACCTTGGAAGGTCTCCCCTGCCAGAGCAGTATCACCCAGAGCAGGTCACATAGGAGTACATCTAGGTGGGTTCTGAACATTTCCAGAGAAGGAGCCTCCACAACCTCTTTGGGCAGCCTGCTCCAGGGCTCTGTCACCCTCACAGCGAAAAAGCTTTTCCTAATGTTTACATGGAACCTCCTCTGCTTCACCTTGCACCTGTCACCCCTTGTCCAGTCATTGGACATCACTGAGCAGAGCCTGGTTCCATCTGCCCAACCCTGCCATTCATGTGTCTGGTACACAGAACTACCACCCTGAAGAGAACAGATGCCTTAAAGTCCAGCCATGTACTTACAATCATGTTCAGAAAGGCAAGAACACTGGAACAGGTGAGGCCCCATCCCTGGAGATACTCAAGGTGAGGCTCAACAAGGCTCTGAGCAACCTGCTCTAGCAGAGGATGTCCCTGCTGACTGTTAGAGGGGGTTGGACTGGATGACCTTTGGAGGTCCCTTCCAATCCAAACCATTCTATTACACATCTGACAGCAACTGAGACTGCTGGAGAATCTGGCCTATAGCCTCATGTATGTGTATGACATGTTACAGGGGCTATTTTTGGCATGAAAAAGCAGCAAGAGCAGCAGTGATGGAAAAATACTTCCTGTTGCCCTGGTTTGAGCTAGAACAGATCTGTTCAGTGATTTTACTTTCCAGTTCCTCCCTCCTAAGTGCCTCCCTTTGTGCAGTTAACAGCCTGCTTTCCCAGGCAGCACCTGCTTCTAGCAGGGTTTATAGTTAGTGTCAGGGACTGTGTCCAGACCAAGGTCACTGCTAAATGTCGTGCACCACATTGAGAGTGCAGACGTAACTGTCATCAGGGGGTTGAGTTTGCTGTTGCTTTTGTACACAACTCTGTATGCTTCGTTTTATTGTAAGTAGTTTCAGTTTTCCAATCCATAACTCTCCCTCGTTCCCTTTCTCTTCTCTTTTGAGAAGGGGGAAGGGTCGATGGAGTAGGGGGAGGGGTCGATGACAACCATTTAGTGCCTGCCCAGCTCTAACCCTTGACACCTATTTATAGAGCATTATGAAGCTTTGTTCTATCACTCTGTTTCCAAGACATCTTTGTTTTTACTCCGTCACTTGGCAAATCCAGGTACACTTCTGAGTCTCTGAATGAGCAGACAGATTAGCTATAAACAGGGTGATGACCACACACCTGGCACTTATTTTCACAAACTCACTGTCTTTTGATTTGACAATGATCTCCAGGAGTCCTTTTTTGCCTTTTGGTTGGTAAACTATACTACTCAAATGTAGTTGCAAAATCCGAGGACAGAATTCTATGCAGGTTGGCTTCACAGATAGAAACCAACTGATGAGACCAATGTGGCAGATAACTGTACTAACCTTTGATTGGATCTAGCAGTTCCATGCTTAAATGTGCAGTTTCAGAGGCAAAAAAAGCCTATCTTGTTTACACAAGTAAAATTAAAGGAAAACACTGGTCCCTGGTCTGACATGACATTGAGTTGCTAGAGTGTGTCCAGAGAAGGGCAGCCACAGAGAAGGTGCAGGGTCTGGAGAAGAAGTCTTGTGAGGAGCCACAGAGGGAACTGGGATTGTGTAGAATGGAGAAAAAGAGGCTAAGGGGAGATCTTATTGCTCTCTACAACTACCTGAGAGGAGGTTGTAGTGAGGCTGGTGGGGGTCTCTTCACTCAAGTAACTAACGATAGGATGAGAGGCGATGACCTCAAGCTGCACCAGGAGCGGTTTAGATTAGATATTAGGAGAAATTTCCTTAATGAAAGAGTGGTCAGGCATTGAAACAGGCTGCCCAGGGAACCATCGGAGTCACCACCCGTGGAAGTGTTCAAGAAACATGTGGACCCAACACCAACATGCCCACTAAGCCATTTTTCCTAATATCCAACCTAAACCTTCGTCGGCTCTGTCTTCCAGGTCAGGGGGCTGGGTATCCAGTGAGTAATGGTGTTGCTGCTGAAGATTGAGACAAAGAAGGTATCAAGTCCCTCCTTCACCACTGTGTTCCTCCCTGAATCCAGCAGAGATTCTCCTTAGTCCTCCATTTGTTGCTAATGTATTTGTAGTATTTCCTGTTCTCTTTAACAGCTGAAGCCAAATTAATTTCCCGTTGGGCTTTGGCCATTCTGCTTTCCTGCCTGCACAGCTTCACAACAAGTTTCTAGTCCTTCTGAGTGCCCCTTGTCCAATGACCACAGACTCCTTTTCTCCCTAAGCTGCCACCAAACCTCTCTGTTCAGCCCAGCCGGCTTCTTCTCTGCCATGTCTCTCGGCGCATGGGGATGGCCTGTCCCTGCACCTTTGAGACTTCCCTCTTGAACAGTGCCCAGCCCTTCTGGACTGCTGGGGCCCTCAGGACTGTGTCCCAAGGGACTCTGTCCACCAGTCTCCAAAACAGGCCAAAGTCTGACCACCAGAATTCTAAGGTGGTAGCTCTGTAGACCCCTTCTTTACTTCTCCAGCAACTAAGAACTGTCATTTTCTGACTGGCATTTCCATGTGAAATCAAAATGGGGGCAAAGGTTATTTGGAGAAGAGTTGATGTGCACAATAGAGCTAGAAATACAGAACAGGTTCGCAGTGGCTGCTCTGAAGTGACACAGATAGAATCTGTATCTCGCCATGTGTGAGATGGTGGCCAGGAGAGCCACCTGCAATAAAGTAAGAAGTTATATAAAAAAAAAACATGCACTGGAGAAGAAGAGACAAAGGTACCAGAGATTGCCAAGTTAATGGATTTACACGAAAGAAAACAAGAAGCGAGGGGGTTTGCAGGTAACCACTCTTCATGGCATGGATGGGGCAGTTGGGCTGAAAGAAAAAGGAGCTGAAGACTGAGATGCAGAGCTGAGCTACTCAAGCACCCTGAAGTGAGAGTGCAGAGTTTATTGAGAACCAAAGGAGAGCTTACAGGCCTCAGAAGGTGGTAGAAACACCCCACAAAAGCATACAGTCAAGTCTGTTTCTCAGCTGTGCAGGTGCCTGTTAACAAGTCAGCTCTTCAATGCTGGTGAATATGAATTGTTTTCTTCTGATACCTGTACCAAACTCAAAAATGTTTGAGGTGACTCAAAAATGTTCCGGCCATCAGTATTCTCAGTGCATAGTTCTGACTTTAGAGAAAACTGGTTGATTAGGTGGCCTGAGAGACAAAGGGGATAACAGACACAACTTATAGGGATGATCTCTGGACTTTCAAACCACACACGGATTCAGAGCAAGAGACAGGCCAGGTATTACAGGACTGACCATGATGGCATGAGACTCTGATGCAGCTCTTCCACTGTGACAGCTCACTGATAGCAGAGACATCTGGGTTCTCGCCGTGGAAAGCCAGGGAACCATTTCCATCACTATTCCTTCTCCAAGCAGTTCACAAAAATCAGCTGTCATCCAACGTGCAGCCTCTGTGGAGACCACGAGCTGCACCTCATCCTCAGCTGGCACAAGCTCACCAGAATAACTGGCGGCTCCAAATCTCACAACCTGATCACCACACTTATTCAACAAAGCTAAAATTTCAGAGAGATCTGTATTTGGTATTGTATTTGGTGAGGAGGTGGCTGACCCAGTGACAAGAGGAGCTCATCTTTCCCATCACTCAGACCAGTGCCAGCCTGTCTATAAAACCTCTTATCTGGTTGAAATTTCATCTGTTCAGGGGAGCTCTGGAGAAGATGAGTCGGTATGAATAATAAGATCCTCAATGAGGCTGAGAATAACAAAAGCAAATCTAGACAGGAATGTCACCTTTATATTTTAGGCCATTGAATTTGAGCATAGTTAAGTGCAGCATGCAGCTGGTGAAGCTAAGGCTCAGAGAGGCCACACAGATTGTCATACAACCCAGCAGTAGAGCTGAGGTGCAAACCCATTTTTCCTGATTCTTTGTCTGGTGCCTCTTCAGAGTCCTTGGCCCAGACCCAGATTAGATCAACTCATGCTCTTCCTTAGTTTGTAGGGCATATCTCTCCTGCTGAATCTTTATGCATTTGGGAGCCTGTTCTTGTGCTGACAAGCCTGACCTGGCCCAGCCTCTGTAATGCAAACAGAGTTTTAGGGCACAGCTCCAAGCCCCACAACACTTCCCAGAGGAGCACACATGTCCTCCTTTTGATTCCTCCCAGGTAATGAGATTAATTCAAACTTGGGAAGTTTCCCCAGACAGCTCTCCACAGTGCTTTTGAAGCACTCCTATGTGGTTAGCAGTTGTCCCTTGCAGGTGTAGACCACACTTTTGTCCTCTCCAGTTTAGTAGGGCACTCAGTCAATCCTCTGCCAAAATTTGAAACTCTCCTGAAAACCAGCAAGTAACCACTCACCAGCTACCACCAGCATCACTCTTCTTCAAGCAACAAAGCCAAGATGTTGCAACTTTGAGTAGATACAGAGTAATTCAAAGCAAAGAGACTCTCTGTCCCTGCCCCTGCCTGCAGAGGATGTTACAGAGTAATAAAAACCAGGACTGCTTGAGCCTGGTCACAGCTGGTAGCATCAGATACTGAGATTAAAGCGGTGAGTGAAGGGACAGGAAGGACAGGAAGATGGACGGGAGGTAGAAGGGAAGAAAGAGGCAGTTCAGCATGTCAGTGGAAGAGGCTTTGCCTGCTGGAACAGTGATGTGGATGGCTGCATGTCCAAGTCCTGTGATGCTTTCAGGTCCTTCTCAAATAAATGAGTTGTCACAGCCCTGGCTCTCGGGCATATCTCAGAACAGCTCAGAGCTAAACTACTTATTCTGTCTCCATCTGAGTCTGTTCACCCACAAAGCTCATCTCTCCAGACAGAGATGCAGAAAGGATTGATACAAGATGTGTACCACAAGAGAGAGTCTTGCATGCTAGGGAAGATGTTCGTAATCCAAGGGAAGATAAAACAGGTCAAAAATAGGAGTTCTCACAAGACAGTGGTGACTTTACTTAAATTCAACGATTGCATTTCCATAGAAGATGCCCTTAATATGCAGGGACCCATGCC
>VWYK01120122.1:54445-78174 GCA_013399775.1 Semnornis frantzii
CCCCCCCCAGCGTGCATTAGCGCAGACCCTGCGATCAGCAGTACAGTGGTGCCCTCTCGTGGATGCGAAGCGCTCCGCAACGTGCTGCTGTCCCTGTCCTGAGAGCGGTCCGTGCTTTGGTTTGCACTGCAGAACTCCTCGCAGGGCCAGAGGAATAAATGCTCTTCGACTGAGAATGCCAGATCAAAAGTTTCTTGCTTAGTGAGAAAATTCTTTTTTGGGAAATTACTTCATTTAAGGGGGAGTGGAATAGAGGAAAAAAATTGCCTTAGTTTAAGCATCATCCTCCTGATGTTTCGAAGGAGTAAACACCAAACCGAGGCAGTTTTGGGCCCAACCACGGACCAAAGGCCATGTTCCTCGATTCCCTTCCCAGATGTAGGATTGTTTGCCTTCCTCTCTGAAATCAG
The DNA here is from genome assembly GCA_013399775.1 of Semnornis frantzii. NCBI lineage: Eukaryota > Metazoa > Chordata > Aves > Piciformes > Ramphastidae > Semnornis > Semnornis frantzii. The sequence goes on from VWYK01120122.1 coordinate 54,856, forward strand.
CAGTTGGTGCCGAATTGTCTGACACCAGCCCTGGCCAGTGTGTTCTCAGTCATCTCACTGGCCCAGCAGCTGTGAAGAACTCCTTTTTGCCCCCTAATGCTTTGCTGCTGGCAAACTACACACCAAAAGTTATGCCTGAACTAACTTCTGCCTTTACAGTAAACTCACAGGACAAGTTTGGGAGCAGCAGTGTGAGTGAGACAACTTAGTCTGGGACAGAATGAGTTCGGGTGGATGCCATACAGTGGAACATGTATGGAACCATCCAGTGCCCTGGCCATCAGAAACAGGGAAAAGCCCTGGCCCTGCTCTATGCACCAGAGCAAATACACTCACCAAGGCAGAGATCAGTGTCATAATAAGGGTGAAGGTGCAATCCGGGCACTGCACAAAGCAGACCTGTGAAACTAACGTAAGTCCTGAGCCAGGCATGCTGCTAGTTGTCATGAGATACTGCAACATTTAAATGGATACATGGTAGAGTCACTGCTCTTCACAGGAAAAGTATCATCATAGCAGAAGACAGAAAGCAGCAATAAAAATATTACCATAATCAGCAGTGACCAGGACATACAGCTTAGGAGCACAATAGGGACGGCTCAGGCCTCATTTATGGCTTCCTCCTTCCCATGTGTATGTGGAGGTGTTCAAGGTCAACTTGAACAAGGCTTCGAGTAATCTCTAGTGAGAGGTGTCCCTGCCCATGGCAGGCACCTAGTTGGAACTAGATGATCTTTAAGGTCCCTTCCAACCCAGACTATTCTATGAATCTACGAGACTCTGTTACAAATATACCATGCTCTTTGTCATGTCAAAGATAGGGGCAGTTTGGGTTCCAAAAGACAACCTTAAAGACAATGGGGAAGATGTCGATAGACTGGAGCGAAAATAAGAAGACTGACACCCAGTTACTGCTCAAAAATCCTTACTTTTTATGACTATGGAATGAGCCCTGTTGAGCTTACTGCTCAGAGGTCACAAGGCAAGTCAAGAGGACTTGAGTCGTGGTGGGTGGTGCAAAAATTTAACAGCTATGCTTAGTTAATTTATCTCAGGTAAACACTCCATGGGCAGAGGTCTGTTAGAAGAGCAAAGATAGTGATGCGCTCTCATGTGCTCAGCTTGTTGCCTGTCATGGTCTTATCTGCAGGGCTGCTTCTCAGCCAGGCAGCCCCAGCCCATGCTGGTACCCACGGCCCTTCATCCTCCCCAGGGCAGGGCTTGGCATTTGTTCTTGCAGAATTTATGGGGTTCCTGTTGATCCATTCCTCCCAGCCTGCCCGGGAAGAGCAGCCCTGCCCTCAAGCGTTTATCATCTGCAAGTCTGATGAGGGTGCATTGCATCGCCTCCTCCAGGGCACTGATGATGTGGAGCAGGACGCACGCCCCAGTGACAGAGTACAACCCTCTGGTCCCACTCACCCAACCAACACTTCGGCTCTCTTCTAGCTGTCCACAAACCTATCCAATCCCTCATATCCTGCCTTGGATACAAGAGTATTGCGGGAGGTAGTGTCTTAACTTTGCTAAAGTCAAGGTAAACATCATCCTTGCTCTACCCTCAGCCCCAGATCCAGTCTTTTCATCATAGAATACAATCAGGTTGATCAAGCATGACTTACTCTTCTGAGCAGCTGTGGAAAGAACTGGTGATATAAGGCTAGAACTACAGCAAACTATTTATTAGAAATAGCATTCCCAGGGATATAGAGGAAAAGGAAGATGCCACCAAGCGGGGTGGGAGCATTGATCTACTTGAGGGAAGAAAGGCCCTGCAAAGGAATCTGGATAGGCTGGATCAATGGGCTGAGGCCAGTTGTATGAGATTCAACAAGGTCAAGTGCTGGGTCCTGCACTTGGGTCACAACCACCCCGTGCACCGCTACAGGCTTGGGGCAGAGTGGCCAGAAATCTGCCCTGCAGAAAACAACCTGGGGATGCTGGTTAACAGACTGCTGAACATCAGGCAGCACTGTGTTCAGGTGGCCAAGGAGGTCAGCAGTATCCTGGCCTGTATCAGGAAGTGTGGCCAGCAAGAGGAAGGAAGTGATGGTGCCCCTGTACGTGGCACTGGTGAGCTACACCTCAAATACTGTATTCAGCTTTGGGCAGCTCACTTACAAGACAGACATTTAGGTGCTGGAGTGTGTCCAGAGAAGGGTAGCAAGCTGGTGAGAAGTATGGAGGAGCAGTTGAGGGAACTGGGATCGTTTAGTCTGGGGAAAAGGAGGCTGAAGGGAGATGTCATTGCTCTCTACAGCTACCTGAAAGGAGGTTGGAGTGAGGTGGAGGAGTGGTCTCTTCCTCATGGGATCAAGTGATAGGACAAGAGGAAATGGCCTGGAGCTGTGCCAGGTGAGGCTTAGGTCAGGCACTAGGAACAAGCAGGTTGCCCAAGGAGGTGGTAGAGTCACCATTCTGGCAGGTATTAAAAACTTGTAGACATGGCACTTTGGGACATGGTCTAGTGAGCAAGTAGTGTTGGGCTGACCGTTGGATTCAATGATATTAAAGGTCTTTTCCAACTGAAATGGCTCTATCATTCTAACTCATGGTCAACAGAAGTCAGCTGGAAACAGCTGTCTAGCAAAGCAGGAAGGAATACAAATTTCTTTAAAACCTTAGACTAAGTTTAGAAATGAGTACCTGAATTGGCTGCTTAAGAGCATTCCCCTGCAAAACAATCAAACACACACAAATCTAAGTGGATTTGACTCATGAAGGATCAAAGAAATGAACCTGACAACAGCAACTGTGAGGCATTGAAGGGTGCAGGAGCATTGTACTTTTGGAACACCAGCAGCACACAGTTCAGCCCAAGTTGCTGTTAGTAAGTGGTCTTGGCACGAGGGCATGTCAATAACCAGCATATCTGAGCAGAAACAGCAGGTCTGCCACGGTCGTAACAAATTTAGTCATAACAGATTTGAGATCTGTTCACTGTCAGACCAGTGTTGTCTCATGCTGGACCAAAGAATATCTGCAGTCAGTGGGCTGGAGAAACACACCTTTTACCATCAGCAAGAGGCTCTGTTTGTTTGCAGGTGGCACACATAATATGCAAATCAAATGCCAAGTGGGGAGAGATTTGGTCAGTGTAGACATTTTTCCCTGAGGATTCATCAGAAGTGAGCCAAAATATCATCCAGAGCCAGCGGTATGTCAGTGTCAGAGAGCTCAGACAATTACAAGAGCTGTAACTCAACCCAAAGTCACATCGGAAAAAAAAAGAGGCAGAGCTGTGAATACAAAAGATTATGAAACCCCTCTCACTGCTGTATGGGGAAACTGTCAGCACAGGTAGGAACCTGTTTAAGGGCACCTAGACTCTGACTAATACAATTATTAGCTGTAGAAAACTAAGAAGGTTATTTCATATTAACTTGAAAGTGAATTAGTGGGCTGAAGACCTTGTCAGAAGATGCCAGTTTTAATCCAAAACCATAAGCCCAAGAAAAGAAAAGGGGCTGGTGACACTGGTATACCACCTTGTACACCAATGCCAGCCTCAATTTGACCTCGACTGGACAAGCATCATAGAATGGGTTGGGTTGGAAATGACCTCCAAAGCTCACCCAGTCCAACCCCCTCTGCAGTCAGCAGCGACATCCTCCACTAGATCAGGTTGCCCAGAGCCTTGTTGAGTCTCACCTTGAGTATCACCAGGAATGGGGCCTTAACTACCTCCCTGAGTAACCTGTTTCCAGTGTTCCACCACCCTCATGGTAAAGGGTCTGCTCCTCACATCCTACCCAAATCTGCTCCGCTCTAGTTTGAAGCCATTGCCCTCGTCCTGTCACTGCAGGCCTTTGTTAACAGTCTCTCTCCAGCCTTTGTGTAGGCCCCTTCAGGTACTGGAAGGTCATTATTAGGTAGCCCCAGAACCTTCCCTTCTCCAGGCTGGATACCTGACAACACCTTGGCACTGCTTTGTTCCGATCGTGTCGTTCTGGGACAGCTGAATAACCACAAAGGAAGCAAACATGCACTCTGGCTAACACTGGTACAGGTTTGATCTTGACACAGTCAAAAGTGCACTAAAAGATGGCAGTCACTAAAGCATGGACAACCAGTCACAGCAGAAATCTGGAGTGTCGTGTCCAGCTCTGGGATCCCCAGCTCAAGAGGGACGGGGATATAGTGCAGTGTCCAACAGAGGGCTATGCATGATTAAGGGACTGGAACATCTGTCTTAAGAGGAAAAGCTGAGACCTGGGGCTGTTTAGCCTGGAGAAGAGAAGACTGAGAGGGGATCTTATCAATATCTAAGTAGTGAGGGTCAAGAGGATTAGGCCAGACCCATTTCAGTGGTGCCCACTGATACAACAAGGGACAACGGACACAAACTGGAACACAGAAGTTCCACCTCAACATGAGGAAAAACCTCTTCACTCGGAGGGTGATGGAGCACTGGAGCAGGCAGCCTCCTTCTCTGGTGGTTTTCAAAACCTGCCTGGACACAGTGTTGTGCAAGCTGGTCTAGGCAAATGTGCTCTAGCAAGGCGGGGTGAACTTGATGCTCTCCAGAGGTCCTTTCCAACCCCTACCATTCTGTGATCACTGAGATTTTTAAAATAAAAACCAAACAAACAAAAGGTGTTGATCTATGCAAGGTTAATGAGCCAGATCTCAAAAGTATGCGTAGGTTTAAGTTTTCAAAGTATGTACCAATAATGTGGAAAATGACACAAAATGCAGCTCGGATTATCAATGATAAATCAGACTCTGCTGAAGAATTTCTTTCCTCCTGACAGCCAAGAGGCCAGGATGTATTGCATGTGCCTTTACATACTGCTTTTGGCACAGCTTCTTTCTGGTAGAAGGATAAAAATAAACCACTCAGAGGACAAGATACAGTAGTAACATTGGTCTCACGCATCACATGAATTCGGATATCATCCTGCTGGTCAGAAAGAAATCAGAAGTCTAAGAAGCTCAGTGCAAAGCAAAAGCCAGTTTCAGCAGGCTCCTGGAGATCCTACAAAGTTTAAGGATCACAGCTAATATTTTCATTAATGACAAACAGCAGTCTAATGAAGTTTATCACTGCCTCTGCCTTTATCATCCTCAATTAAGGGTCAGTAATTCAGGTCTATGTGGTTACCCTCATGTGTTGGGTTAAATGATTTGCACTGAAGTCGAATGTAGGAAGAGCAGGTCAAGCACCCGGAACCAAAGCATTTCACCTTTGTGCTGTGAGCTTAGCAGTCAGAGGTGAAAGGGGACAGGAAGAGTTTTGCATTACTATTTTTTATTAGTTATCAATCACAACTGCTTAAGTTAACCCAAAATCACAGAATACATCTGGTTGGAAGAAACCAGATGGTCGCACACAGAGAGTGGTGATCAAGGGCACAATGTTCACCTGTAGACCAGTGCCAAGTGGTGTCCCTCAGGGGTCAGTGCTGCACCAGTGCTGTGTAACATCTTTATCAGTGCCATGGGCAGAGGAATCAGTGCAGCCTCAGCAAGTGTGCAGATGGCACCAAGCTGTGTGGCACAGTCGACTTGCTAGAGGGCAGGGATCCATCCAGAGGGACCTGCACAGGCTGCAGAGCGGTGCCCAGGCCAACCTCAGGACATTCAACAAGGCCAAGTGTAAGGTCCTGCACCCGGGCAGGCACAATGCCAAGCACAGCTCCAGGCTGGGTGGGGAATGGCTGAGAGCAGCCCTGAGTAACAGGCCCTGGGGGTCTGGGCTGATGAAAAGCTCAACCTGAGGCTGCAGTGTGAGTGCAGCCCAGACAGCAACTGTGTGCTGGGCTGCAGCAAGAGCAGTGTGGGCAGCAGGGCAAGGGAGGGGATTCTGCCCCTTGGCTCTGCTCTCCTCACACCCCAGCTGCAGTCCTGTGTGCAGTTGTGGAGCCNATGGCAGGACAAGGGGAATGGGTTTGAAGTGTGAGAAGGGAGATTGAAAGTGGATGTTAGGAGGAAGTTGTTTGCAGTGAGGGTGGTGAGACACTGGCACAGGGTGCCCAGGAAGGTTGTGGCTACTCCCTCCCTGGAGGTGTTCGAGGCCAGGTTGGATGAGGCCTTGAGTAACCTGTTCTAGTGGGAGGTGTCCCTGCCTATGGCAGGGGGTTGGAACTAGATGATCCTTGAGGTCCCTTCCAACCTTACCATTCTGTGATTCTATGAACCTCAAAGATCACCCAAGTCCACCTCTGGATCCATCACTGAGGCATCAACAATGCTATTGTGATAACTGAAAAAATACAGCGAATGAGCAATGGTTGCTGCTTACTGTAAGCAGGTAGGATGAACAAGCTGTTACAGAACACGTGCTTGGATGCACAACTCATGCATTAGCAGTGTTTATGGATGAACTTGTTCCACCATCAGGCTTTATGCACATCCCTTCTGGGAACACAGAGGTTTCCAGACAGAGGCAAAAGCAGGATATCAGATATGTAGGAAAAATTATTTTTCCCTAGTTCTCTATGAACCAGTACCTCCCTGAACTCAAAAAAGACCTTTCAGCTTCTGGTGAAGGATAAGATTTAATGCTCTGATATAATGACAGACCATAAAGTGAACAGCAAATGCTGTTTTTCCAGCAGGCTTACTCTAGATCCTGAAAGGACCTAAACTCCAGGCCATGAAGGGGCAGGAGTCTTACAAACACATGAATATATGCAATATCAATATGTATCAGGAAAAAAAAAATTCATAGAGTGGTCAGGCATTGGAATAAGCTTCCCAGGGAGGTGGCAGAGCCACCATCTCTGGAGGTGTTAGAACATGCAGACATGGCACCTCAGGACACAGTTTAAAGGGCATGGTGGTGTTGAGTTGACAGTTGGACTTGATCATCTTGAAAGTCTTTTCCTACCTTAAGGATCCTACATTTCTAACTGATACCAGCCAACAGTCAGAAGTCAAACCAGAAAAATTTGAAAGGTACAGTGTGAACTCCTTGAACTAGCATTTCCTCACTGGAAAGCTTCCAGCTATTGCCCTAAACCAGGGAGTAAGGACATGCACACAGCAAAGCGTGAGGCAAGGTGCTGTGGGAAGGGCTAGTTAAACAAGTTTTGCAGGACTGGTTGTAGACCTGCCCATGTAGAAAAAACACACCCACTAGTGTGCCAAAGTGGTCACTGGAACATTTCCACCTGCACCAACCTCAGCTGACAGCAGGGATTGCTGCAGGTGCTATCAGCAGTTGTGTGCAAAACATGGCCTAGCACAAACTATGTCAGTATGTGGATGCAAGCTGAGCTGAGAAAGTTATCATAGAATCATTAAGGTTAGAAAAGGCCTTTCAGATTGAGTCCAACCATGACCACTAAACCATATGCTGCAGCACCACATCTACACCTACATTCCTGAACACCTCCCTAGGACCACTCTCAGTAAGGAACTTTTTCCTATTACCCAACTTAAACATCCTCTAGCACAGCCTAAGCCCATTTCTTCTTGTCATATCACAAGTCTCTTGGGAGAAAAGACCAACACTCCCCTCACTACAACCTCATTTCAGGTAGTTGTAGAGAGCAGTAGTATCTCTTCTCCAGACTAGACAACCTCATATACTGCAAATGCAGAACCTAAAGGTGAACCTGTAAGACCAAACCTGAAGACCAAGTCTCTAACAAACAGGCCTGAACCCCTGGTCCTACTACGAAGTGCCGTAGATGACTACTTGTCTATGTGCTTTCCTGAAGCCTTCCTCCCAGCTTCCATCCAGGCAAAAGCCTTTGCCATGATCCTGGCTTCCAGGTGCTCTTCTGAGGTACAGCAGATGATCTCAGCAGGGAAGTTACAGCAAAGTTACAAAACCTGCATGAGTAGTGGCTCGGGCCAGAGGTGGGATGCCAGATCAGGTGGCAGAGGCATGGCCGAGTGACACACAAAATGCCTGCTAAAAGAAGATTGCTCCCCCGCTGACATCGACAGGTCTGGAATAGGTTTGAACACTACTTGCAAAAGGTGTCCTGTTGACAGGGGTGGAGACTGAAATCAGGTTATCTGGTACCCAGCACCCAAAGAAACCCAACCATAGGGCTCCAATTAAGAAGTCTAACTGTTGCCACAGTAGGTCAGAGCAAGAGGCAGTGTGGTCTGCTATCATTTTCCAACCAGCTATGCAATTCCATCTCTGGCAAAACATCTTAGGTGCTTGAGATAGGAGCCTCAGAGGGAATTCCCAAGCCAAGAATTACATCCACATCATTCATATATCAGTGCCAAGGATCACTGTAACCTCCTTGAACGTATTTAATCTCATTTTGGTATACCTTTGGCTTCCACCATATCCCCCACCAGCCTCACATCAAACATAACTACATTTTGCCTACTAAACCTCAGTGTCTTTCTCATCTGTTTGAACATTCTGGCTGATCATTTCATCAGCAATGCTGACTTCTCCCATCCAGCACCCTGCCAGAATGATAGCTAACTGAGTCACACAGCTTACAGTCTTGTACAGGAGTTGCTCCATCTCTTTAGACACCCTCACTGGTTCTCTTCACTATTTTGCTTTCACTGTACTGTTTTTCAAAAAGACTGCAGACAACATTCAGCCCAAACATTTCACTTAAGGGCACATCAGAACTTTGTATTGTTCTCTTCCTTTCCCAATAATTAACATTCTAATTGGGTCTTTTAGTGTAAGGGTTGGACAGAGGTTTTCAGAGAACCATGCACATTGCAGGAGACCCTTCCCCAAATACCACCCTGAAGTCCATTGTGTTACACACATCCTAGGATACTTCCCTGCCATGTAAATTCCTTTTGTATTCTGTCACTGCAGGTTTGCCTTTGTCATTTCATCAATGAGAGAAGATTCTTCTAGCTGTTATACCATAGGAAGCTCCAAGTTTTGTTTTTCTGAATATTCCGTATCAACTGATATTTAAGATGACCTGACAATGTGCATTACCACAGCTCCTTGACCCACCTTACTGGTAATGTTCTCTAGGTGGGAATGTTTGACTATTAAGTCCACAGCTTTCTCCTACCCATTTATCTTCAAGATTGTTCTCCCTTGTCTTGGCATATTAGCTTGTGTGAAGACCTACTGAAGGACCTTGCCTGGGCAACTCTTGGAAAATGCAAATATGCCATATCTGAGCATCACATTCATGCACTCATTGGAAAGAGCCAAGATCTGCATGTGCTATTTCTCTGCAAAAGATTCTCACTAGTTTATATTCATGCATCTATCATCTCTCTTATTCTGCTCTGCAATCTATGTTCTCCCTTTGATTTCACTATGGAAGTCATACGTGGTAGTCTAACTTGCAAGCTCAAACATTCTTAAGACCAATATAGAATCATAGAATGGCTCGGCTCAAAATGACCTCAGAGATCATCTGCTCCAACCCCCCTGCCATGGGCAGGGACACTTCTCAAATAGACTCAGCTCCTCAAGGTCTCATCCAGCCTGGCCTTGAACACCCCCCCACGACCTCCCTAGGCAACCTACTCCAGAGTCTCATCACTGTCGTACTGAAGAGCTTCTTCCTAAGATCCAGTCTAAACCTGCTCTCTCTCAGCTTCAAACCATTCTCCTCTGTCCTACTGCCCTTATGAAAAGTCCTTCTCCAGCCTTCCTGTAGGATTCCTTCAGGTCCTGGAAGGCAGCTATAAGACACCCCTGGAGTCTTCTCCAGGTTGAACAACCTCAGCTCCCTCAGCCTATCCCCAGAGCAGAGGTGTTCCTTTCAGCGCCAAGGTTTGGATATTAGGGAAATTGTCATTGCTCCAAGAGTGGTCAGGCAATGGAACAGGCTGCCCCCAGGATGCAGCAGTCACCATCCCTGAAGGTGTATAAGAAATGTGTAGATGTAGCATTTTGGGACATGGTTTAATGGTCAGAGTGGTCTAGGTTGATCTTAAAGGTCCCTTCTGATTGAAACAAGTCGATGATTCTACCTGCAGGTCTCAGGCCATTAGATAGGTCCAAATGCCATGCAGTTTTTTGTTTTGTTTTTTTTGCATTAGAGCACAATGGCTGTCACATTCACCAGCAAAATGAAACATGCAGGCTGTAGACCTCCCTCTGCTTAAGGGGCAGTGCTTCCTGGTGGATGGCTCAGGAGTTCCTCCACTGCCCAGCAGCTGACAGTGCTTAGCTCTCCTCAAGCCACTCTGGAGGTGGCACCGCTACTTTCTGATGCAGAGAACCATGCATCCATAAATCAGATCCCCACTGTATGAACATCACACAGATGACAAACATTGCCCTCATTTAGAATACTTCAAAGCATGAGGCCGTGTCCTGCATGGAGTCAAACACAAGCAGCCCACAGACTCATGGTGCAAAACAGCTTTCTGCCAGCTTGCAAGCAAAGACAAGACAATGAATTTTATAGGTGAAGACAGAAATATTATACCCTTGACTTGGCAGCATTATGTTAACTGCTGGACTTCATCTTAAAGATCCTTTCCAACCTAAATGATTCTATCCAAGGTCACACAGTAAGCAAATATCAATGCCAATAACCTAATTCCTATTTCCTTAAGTTTACTTATTTCTTGGTTTTTCAACAAGGGGGAAAAGACTTGAGACAGACGCAGATAACAACAAGCAGGTATTCAGTTTACTAGCACTTGCCACAACACTGAGTACAGAGACAACAGAGATCTTTACAATACTTTAAGTCAAGACCAAAGGGCTGATGCTGTTTAATCATTGACCTTTTCCTTGTGTTTATTAAGGGTTCAAAATAGTGGCACCCCTATCCTCATTACATTAGTCATCTCTTTCATTGCAAGAGTTGCCTGGATTTTAGCAATGCATCTGATTAGAGCTTGCATCACTGTTTAGCTGTGGATATTTTACCTGCTAATGGGATGAATTGAGGTGAAGAGTCAGATTTTAATCTCAGGTTTCATTTCAGCAACTCCCATGAAAGCGTAGGGGCAGGTTGTACAAAGACTGCTATTTCCCTAAAGATGCACACCTCTGCATCCTACAAGTAATCACACTACAGTGCATGCTCCATTCTTCACAGCCTTTATCTTACAAGGTTTCTCTCAATTACTGCTTGTGTCAGGTGTGCAGAGAACCGAGTTGTAAGGCAATGCATGCATTGAGCAAGAAGGGATTGCTTCTGCTAATACAGAAGTTTAGACTTCTTGCCATAATCGGCACCTGCAAGGATTAGCCTTTGAGTCTTGCTGAGGAGTTCAGGAGCAAGCCAGACCTCAGGGGCAGACCAGAACTCAAGCTGACTTCAGCTGTTTAAATTTGACACTTATCAGGTCTACCCCCAGAATTAGTTTATCTGTTTAGCATGAAACCACTATCAGGTGCTTAAAGAAGAGAAACCTGTAGGAGGGACCAAAATAGTGACAGCTTGACCACTTACCTTCAGATAACTCACTCCACTGTCAGGGATTTAACCATTCCCTTTCCACCCACATACATTCATCAACTTAGAGTGCCATCAACAAAGCCAGACAAGAATTAGGAGTCTGACTTCTCCAGGGCCATAGGGAAAGACTTGTCTTGTTCCTTGCACAAGTGTTCTAAAAGCAAGGAGTTATGCAAGACAACAGCCTCCTTTTCTTGCATTTGTCAAGGACTCAATTCTGGGTGTTGGCACACAGACAGGCTGAAAGAACAAAGCCTTCAAAGCTTAAAACTCAATTTAGAATTTAAATTCTAACCAGATATAGACCTGTTCAGACTGAGTAAATGCTATACCCATCCATAAATAAAAAGGAAGTCCCTGTTTGCAGTTAAGCCTTTTCTCTTTAATTCTGTGCTTCAAAGAACCTTTAAGGCTGTAAGTTTCCAACCCTTTTTTTTCAAGTAAGAATTAAACGGATCTCACTGAAGTGTTCTCATTTGCCTTTCTACTCTTCACACAGTTGTAGCTGCTACAGCATGCATGTATCCAGTAACAGCTGTTACAAACAGACATACTCTGGTTTGGTCAACCACCTTCTCTCCCCATTTCATACATACACAATATCCTGAACTGCGGCCTTGAGTGTGACAGTAACATGATGGATATTTTGTGATCCTGAGAAAGCTTCAGGCAGCAGCCTGTTACCTGACATTTAAGACACACATCTTCTGTCTTTTAAAGCTACTACTGCATAGCTATTCTGTACTTCACACATCAGAATATGAAAAGGGAGATAATGGTCTGTAAATAGAAAAAAACAGGACTAGTCTGAGAGTCAGTAAGTGGCAGCTGTCAGGGCAGGTAGACATCTTGTCTTTGAGGCAGAGCAGTACAAATCCCGTTTACAATGGAAAGTTTTATTTAAGAGAGATGACTGATAACAACCCACTGGCTCTCATCAGCCCTGGTCCTCTTTCATAAGCACTCTCTCACACCAGCTGCATTTCCTGTGGGTTCTTTTAGCAGTCATGGAATGAGAGAAGGAATTGATAAACCATATGCTACAACAGAAAAACAAGATAAAAGAAAGGTTTGTAGCACTGCTTCTTTGCAAATTCAACACTAACCAGAGAAGCAAGTCAGTGAAAGTTAAGGATAACATTAATCACATAGAAATATTTCAATATCTGCAATGTAGGCAAGGAGCTGTCCAGAGGTAGCTCTTCTTGAAAAGATGTTTCTGCAGAGTGAAGGTTTTATTCAGCTTTCCTCAAGAGGTCGATACTTTTCTTCCTCTCCAGAGAAAGCCAGAGATAGTGTTTCAGTTCCCGTGCCACAAGCCGTCTCTCACACTCTAGAATATGAAAAGGTGCAGAACATTAACAGTGTTTCTTCAGTAGCATCAAACTTCAACGTTTCTCTAACAGACAGGCAAAGTACAATTAGCATATGTACTCGCAATGCCTGAAATACCACTGACCTGCTGCAGGAGTGCTGAGGTCTGAGATAAAAATTACCATCAGAAAGAACAAGCCCATTACAGGAAATTATCAATGTGAGAAAAACTTTACTGTGAGTGGGATGGAGCACTGGAACAGGCTGCCTGGAGAGGCTGTGGAGTCTCCTCCTCTAGAGAACTTCAAAACCTGCCTGGATGCATTCCTATGTGACCTGCCCTAAGTGGTTCTGCTTTGCAGGGGAGCTGGACTCCATCTCTGGGGGTCCCTTCCAACCCCTAACTAACACTTTGTGGTTACACAGCACAAGTCTAACTAATTTCCATAAAAATATGGGACCACACCCCTCATCCTTGCAGACAAAGAATTGAAACTCCACAACGTTTCACCTGGCAACTTTGTTATTGAGCCGACTGTTACCCAATTTGCCTTGACAAGGGGAGATGTGCTGTCACTGCATATGCACCATCACTGGAGCGAGCACAAGTTCTCTCCCCCTGCTTCTGCCCTCCTCCCAGACCATGCCAAGGGGAGAAGGGCTGGCACCAGCATTAAGACTCCCTGTGTCATCCAAAGAACCACTTCTAACCTGACACCAAGGTTGTTGAACAGGCAGAGGAATACCACACCCCAGAATAATTAATGCTCTTGTACAAGCACTTGCTCTGTCACAGCAAGATAGTCCTAGCTGGCAAGGGCTTAGAATTTTGAAACACTGACATCATGCAGAGGTATGATCAAAGTTACAAAAATACTACCCTTCATTAAAAATCTTTAATATATATATATTTGAACAACTATTTTGCTGCTCTGAATGAAAGAATTAGGAACCCAAAGTCTCCCAACCACACCAGGGGTGCTTTTATTATACTATAAAATTCTAAAAACTTTGTTAAAAAAAAAAAAAAAATCAAAGCTACTCAGGTCTGGGAAAAAAAATACAGTATTTAAGAGTTTTATATATCATTAGATACCAAAGTATATTCAGCTGTTCTCAGGGTTTCATTCTTACATGGTTCTAAAGTCATCAGGAAACTGATAAATCAGCGGCAGAAAAGACAGCAAGAACACCTTGAAATCAAGCCTTTTCTCTGGTGGTGTTCAGATAACTGTTTACAACTCCTTATCTCTATTTGCTATTGACTCCAAGAGATTATCGTAGCGCTATGAGTGATACCGATATTATTACTACTGGATAAAAGTTGTGGTGAGAGCTTAAGAATCATTCAAAGTGCAGCTGCCACACCACATCTGGATCCCTGCAGAAACAGCTGTCTTCAAGGGAAAAAAGGTAGCACATTTTTGTTAACTGGAGGTGCGAGTTAAGAGTGATCCCCACCAACACAAAGGGAAAGTAGAACAGAGCATGCAGTACAAGATGCCTATCCCTGTCAGATAAGCTTACCTTTATCTCCTCTGTCTAGGTATCTCAGTCCTACTAACACACTTGGCAAAGGCAGTGGGAATTCCCCTTTTACAGGATCAGACTGAAAGTCCAAGAATTATATCTACATCTTTAGGACAAATACAACTACCTAGCATTTTGTGGTGCTCAAGAGTACTTTCTGAGAATTCTTTGGACTCCAGCTGCATCTTCAAGGCAGCAAGATGTACTGGCCTAAGTAAGAGCCCAGCACTAAGAATTACCTGTTTCACCTCCTCAAATAACTGACCTAATCAGCTTACCAGATGGCATACAGATAACAGGACTATGAACATGCACCTCCATCACAGAGAGAATTGTCTTCCAGGCACTTGATTTGTGCTCCAGTGCTTAGCTGCATAGTCAAACTTCTGTGGTCGGACATTGGAATAGGTGGAGGAGTCACCACCCCTGGAGATGTTCAAGAAACGTGTGGACATGGCACTTGGGAACATATTTTCACAGCCATGGTGGTGTTAGGTCCATGGTTGGACTCAATCTTAGAGGCCTTTTCCAACCAAAACAATTCTATGATTCTATGGCAGCATAGACTGCCAGTCTTCTTCAGAGGCTTTATGGAGATACCACAGCACTCACATGGGTTAACAGGTAACTAGTAGCAGTATGCCACTCAGGTATTTTTGATCCTCAGTCTTTCAAGGATCATGGAAATGAAAGCTACAGAAATTAACTACTAAGACATCAGTGACCTTAAATGTTTCAAGATCAAAAAAGAGAAACACTAAATCTTGTGAATCCACATAATACAAAGAGGAAAAACACAAACAGAAGAAGGGAGAACTGAGTATTCAAATACATTGTTACAATGAAAGACAAACTTCACTCAAGGCCTTTGTGAATTATCACATTATGATTTCTTCACCCAAATCTAACTTAAATACACAATACAAAAGCAATGATAAAGAATTTAAAACATCTCCGTGCTTCTCTAGAGCCAAGAAAACATGAAGTCAGTGAACTAATATGCAGAAGCCACCAAGGAAAGCTTCCCTAGTGCTGACTTGCAACTTTTCCCATCGCTGATCAAGGAGTAAGTCATATTCTTAATTCATGCAGATGAACAAGAAAATTTCACTTAAATAAAGTGAAGCTCTTCATGTGCAGGGCTATTACAAAGGAACTAAACAGGTTAATTCAAAATGCTTGATCAAGACAGCTGACAAGCTCCATGTTTCTGAAGGTATCCAAGGACAGCACGGCAGCTGTCACAAAACAGAAGATTTTCTTTTCCTCCAAATTTAAAGCTATTGGGTATTTTAACATCTATTAATGATGTAAGCAAGCTGAAAATTTACATTTTCACTAGAAATGCAATTCAGTTAAGAAAGAACCTGAATGATTCGCTAACAACTGTGCAAAAAGAAAATACCCTCCTGCACTCAGCAGCTCAGCACTGGTGATTTAAAAAATGCAGTCACTTCTGAGCATCATAAATATTGATGGGTTTTCTGTTTTGAAATCTGAAAAGCTTATTTGATTTACAACAGCATTTTTACTACAGCAGAAGTAATTTTTATCAGTACTGCTCTGAAGTTATATGACTGTTTCACCATTTCACTTCACCACAGGAACAGCCAAAAAAAATTAGGTTACATTTACATGTACCTACTAGTACTGCAATTGATCTCTTATGAAACACTATTTCCTTAGCTATGACCCAAACCGGACACAAGAGGCATTTGTCTGTAAAGGAGGTAACAGTGTAATAACACGTTCAGGTCATAAGAGATCGGTCAAGAAATATTTACATGGGTATTCTGTGCATTGTTTTAACTTCAGGGGAGATGATAAAGCTTGAAGTTTCTCACAAGTTTTTGTACTCCAAACACTGTGGTGCTTTGTAATTACATGAGATTAGAGTCACCAACTAGCAATTTTCATTGTTCAGTCTAAACAGCACACAAAGAGCGTAACAGCCCACAGTAAAAAAACATTCAATTAAAATTTTGAATGATCTGCAAACATTATCAGAAGACAAAGAACATTTTAAGATGTGAGCTTTATGCTGAGTGCCCTTTTAAAAGCTAGTGGCGCAAGATATTTTTTAACAGACCAGTCATCTCTGTTGCATCCTGAACAGCAGAACATCATTTTGTTGTCCATGACTTCTGACTCCCGTGTTTTGCAAATGCGGATACATCAAGACGTTTACCACTACTGCATTGTTCATATAAAGTCTGAAAGTTAACAAAAACACAGGAGTTCAGGTGAGCAGCTGTGATTTGCATCTGCACGGAATACATCTTTAAGGCAAACATTACCACTTGAAACAAATCATCACATACTGAGATGTTCCTGACTCCATACTAAATCCTCTCTCTCAAATCAGAGACTCACTTAAGGCAGCTCAGTTTTAATGCAATGTAGTGCCTAAAAGAAAACATGTCCTGATTTAGCTGTAAGAGCAAGGTGGCTGAGAAAAGTCAAATTTAATTTCATTACTTGTCTCTGATGCGGTAACACCAGCATAGAAGGAAGGAGGCATCTGCAAGCTCAGGGTGAGTAAGCTTTATACGAGACAGGAAAATAAGTGACCACAAACATCGCTGCATCACAATGTCAATAAAAGGGTAATCTCTTGTTAACTCCCATATTTCAAAAAAATCAAGTATGACTAGCAGTGCAAGTCAGTGCAATGAACTTCTCCAGATTTACTTGATGCATACTGAATTTGCTTCCCTTCCCATAAAAAGTAGCTTTGTATTCCATTTCAACTTATACATTTGACCACCATCACCTCGTCTGAGAGACAAAGAATGCAGTTGGTGAAGAGCTATCAAACTGCTCTTTCAGGCAAGTAAATCAAGAGAATGGAATCACAACACCTTAACATACTGGTACTGGGAGTACTTCACAGATAGCAATACATTAGCAGTTCAGCAATTTCCAGGAAGACTGTTTCAGTCCAAGAGCTTGCACACGTGACAGACTGATTTACACCATTTTTGCATGATGATGGTTCTTAAAATTAGAATAAACTACTACAGGTTTTGGGCAGTGTAAAAGGAAAGCAGTTCAGTAAGGACTGTTTTAGAGAGGAGATACTGAGGCGGTGGGGGATTTGGTAATAAAGCAATGCAGATGTACTGCGAAGGAGTAGCTAAGAAAAACACAACCAAAAAAATTAAGACTACTGATTTTTGTTTGAAGGCATGCAGAATCTCTCTGCATCCTTCTGAATGGAAAGGGTTTAATGGATGATGGTAGAGTGTGTAATGTTTTTCCAGCCGTGGTTACAGCTTTGCTAGAGTATCCTTCCAACTTTCACTGCCAGACCTTCTAACCTTTGTTTGCATGACAGGCACTACCACATGGAATGGAAAAACACACTTACCCTAGCAGCTCTAGAAATAGAGTTGGGAGAATTCAAGCCAACTAGTTGGCCAAGGATACGTTTCACTTCCTCTGTTGTTCCTTTCGCATTTGGAACACCTGCAATTAATTTAAAATTATGCTAAAGTTGTATATGGCTAGATAGAAGTTCATAAGAGATTTAATTAATACACTGAAGTCTTTTCAGAAACACACAGGCGCTAAACAGAACAGACTGTTACACCAGTAATTGGAAGTATATAAAGGAGTAAACCATTTGATTTTCTTAAGTTACAAATACTATTTAATAAAAATGTATTGTAAAATAAAAATGTACCTGTTTGGCAATGGCTTTGAATTTGAACATAGGGATGTACCAGCAACTCCGAAACAGATATTCTTTGTTTAGGATTTCTTATTAAACAGCGCTGCAAATGAAAACAGGAAGAATGCTTTTGCCCATAAATTAAGAATTTTCCTAAGAATCAACTTTGTAGAAACATATCAGAACTTCTTTGCTGCCAGACTATATAAAGGACTCCAATCACAATACAATAAGAGATTAAACTAATTGTCTTTGTTATCTCCAGAGTAGAGTTTGGTATCCTGTTTGACTCAAGCAACAGTGCCAGAAGGGGTAAAGACTAGAACCTACAATATCCTTTTACTCCACGTGACAATAACATGACACCAAGATTTGAAAGTTAAGAGGATAACTGCTTCAGTTTGTTACCTGCTGAGCCACACAACTAGAGTTTGAGTAACAGGCCAAGTTTCAATAGTGGGCAAGGGAGGGGGATGGCAAGTACAAAAGCTACTGCATTTACTTTGGGTTGTTCATCCAAAAGGAGTTAAACCAGACTGTAACTATTGACTTGTTTACTGAGCTGAAAAAACAGTTTTACTGTGGCAGTCATATGAAGTAGCCCTAGCTTCATTAAATCTTCTTTTGGCTTGTTACTACAAGTAGCATGAAGCATTTCTGTCCAAAATTTCTCAAGCAGAACTCAGTCAATCTCAAGAAAATATGCTTTGAATAAACAAATTGCCATTATTTGAACTAAAATTAATCTTAACACACATTTACCTTTAGCACATCTTGAAGATCTTTCTCAGCAATATCTGGAAATTCTATTTCATAGCTAGGATCAACAATAGCATGCAGTTTATTAAGTGGATTTGTTATATGTTGAAACGGAGTCCTTCTGTATGTCATACAGTACAAAATGCATCCCAATGACCACACATCACTTTTGGGACTTATCTAATAAAAAAAAACAACAAGTAGATAACTCCTCACTTCAGGAACTGCCTCACTCAGTCAGTTTAATTATACTGACATGACTGTACATCTTTACACTGGTTAACAGATCCTAGTAACTCACAAAGAAAAAAAAATAATCACCAAGACTGTGCCACTATCTACGAAGGCAGTGCTGTGCCTTCAGTCACTAATATTCCTTGAGAGTTATTTTTATTGGTTATCTTGGAAAAAAAATCAACCTCCTTGAACAACAAAACATTAAAGGTAGTCCTTAACAAGCTAAGCAGCAATATTCTAATTTCATACTGATGAGTAAATATCAATAAAAGCATACTAAATTAATTCAGTCCAGTAACCATTGAGACAGAAGCCTCAGTGATGCCAGGCTCTTCTCAGTGATGTCCAATGACTGAGCAACAGGCAACAGCCCAAGCTGGAGCAGAGGAGATTCCACATGAACATAGGGAAAACACTTTGTCACTGTGAGGGTGCCAGAACACTGGTGCAAGTTGCCCAGAGAGGTTGGGGAGTCTCCTGTCTGGAGACATTCAAAAGGTGCCTGGATGCAGAGCCTGTGTGACTGGCTCTGAGTGATCCTGCCCTGGTAGGGCAGGTGGACTGCGTGATCTTTTGAGGTCACTTCCATCTGCTAACATTCTGTGATTCTGAGATCACAGTTGTGTCCCCAAAGTGGGAAGTCAGAGTTCAGTTTCCCTGGGTTTAAAGGATTCAGATGCAGATTTCAACCACCACACCTAAGCTGGTTTCTTACAGGACTATCTACCTCTGCTGAGGCTGAAGTACTTTAAAGGAGAACACATCAGGTTGGGGGGATTAGGGGAGAGGAGAGAGATGAGGAAAGAGACAGAGAGCTTTACTCTAAACATCTCTCCCCCATGAGGAGAAAAAGAAAAAAAAAAGACATTGCTACCTTAGAGCGAGGTTTCCCATTTTCTCCATAGGAAGACATATCTTTTATTGCTTCTGGTGGCATATAATTCATTGTGCCAACCTAACCATAAAGCAAAGATATTAAGTGAAACATGTCATTAGTTTAACTCACCTGATTAAAAGGTAGCATTTTCTCACAAAGCACTGAAAAGTATCTTGAAAATGTGCTTCCATTAAGGCTGAAGGCCATTGCTATTCCATTTGATAAAAGCTCACATCAACTCATCAGTATTTACATATACATGAAACCATTCAGCATAACATTTCAGTACTCACTGAAGTTACTACATGGACATACTCAGCAAGAACTATAGCACTTCTATAAAGTCTACATTGATTTTCCACAAGTATTTCACCTGAGAGTCTTTAATGATGCTTGTAACATCTGGTTGCATTTGGTTTGCAATGCCAAAGTCAATTAGCTTTAACATTCCATCAACTATCAGAAAGTTTGCGGGTTTCAGGTCACTGTGAATAATACCTGTAAAATAAGAGTTTAAAGTCAATCTGAGTTACTACTATGAATTATTTTTTTTAATTACTCACTTCCCATAGCCCTTGCTCAGAGAGATAGAGGTGTTGGAGTGAGTACAGAGGAGGCCAAAGTCGAAAAAGGACCTGGAGAATAAATCTTACAAAGACTGAAGGAGCTGAGGCTGGTTAGTTCAAAAAAGGGGAGGCTGAAGAGAGACTTCATTGTCTACAGCTACCTCAAAGGATGTTGTGGAGAGGTTGGTGCTGGTCTCTTCTCACAGGTGATTAGCAATAGAACAAGAGTGCCTCAAAGTGCAAAGGCTTAGACTGGACATTAGAAAACATTCTTTCACAGAAAGAGTAGTCAGGCATTGGAATGGGCTGCCCTGGAAGGTATTTAAAGGTTGTTTAGATCTGGTTCTTGGGGATATGGTTTAGGGGTGAATGTAGTAGAGTAGGGTTATTGGTTGGACTTGATCCTGAGGGCCTTTTCCAACCTGAATATCTCTGATTCCATGAAAAGGGGCAGATCAGCTTTACTTGACCAAAACCATAATTATTCTTTGCAGATAATCTCATAAGTGTTTTTGTGTCTTTTAAACAGTTAAACTTGTATGACTTGGTTTTGGTTTGAAATTATTACTTATTCAAATCTGCAGGCACCCCAAATAACTCCCAAAGGTTTGACGTGCATAGTTTCTCTCAGTTAGGCATAGGCCCTCTAGCTCTGTGTGCACACTGCCATAGTAAACTGCTGTTCTGGAGCAAGCCAACGGCCTGTCCACTCCTGTGGTTCTCAAATAATCAGCTAAGTGGCTACTTTGAAGAATTATTTCTTCATCTTATGTTTTCTGCTTCCTGACCTCAAAAGGTACTATTCACTGAGGATCACCCATGACTAATCTCTCACAAACCCTACCTACAAGGCTCAGAGCAACCTGATCCAGTGGAGGATGTCCCTGTCACTGCAAGGAGGTTGGACTAGATGACTTATGGACCCTTCTATGATTCTAATTGACCAATCCATCTTTATTTTGCAAAACTGTTTGTTTCAAGGACATATGTCATATATAGCCTGTGTCTTAGCAGGTTTTGTTGTCTTTCTAGCTTATTGGATGTTCTAGTCCTCTTGTGCTGTAAATAGCTGATGCTACCTGCTGTATGCACAGGTCACTTCACTCTCTTAAAACAAGAATATCATGGAATCACTAAAGGTTGGAAGAGACGTTTAAGACCAGAGAGTCCAATCATAACTCAGCTAGCATGAACACTAAACCATGTCCTGAAGTGCCACATCTACATGCCTCTTGAACACTTAAGTGATCCAAAGCTGCTCTCTCGTTATATAGCCAGACACATGTGATTCAATTACAGAGATAAAGATGAACAGAAGGCCTGAAGAATTACGAGCAGTAAACAGCTTTTATGCTCTTGCCTAATTATTAATGTAAAACCTTTCTGGAAAGGAAGATTGGCTAAAATTTGGGAGAACTTAATGTGTAGCAGAGAAAAGAGAATAATTCCAAGGAACTAGGAAGCATTATATAATGCTGATACTTGGAGAGCCCTTTGAGTTAGCAAAGGCTACCTCTGCAGCAAAATATACTCATCTTCACTAAAAAGAGCTTCCACACTACAGTAAGCACCCATCTTTGAAGAACACCATGCTTACACCATAACTAAGAGAAGTACTACTCCCATAATGTAAACACATTCATTTTCTCTGTGCCATATAATCTGTACAAATACCTAGGATTATTTAACAATACCATATTCGTGGATTGTGTGAACAGCTTCCAGCATATTTTTCCAATAGCTCTTTCGTTCCAGTGGATCAATGCTTTTTTTCTTTTTGAGCCAGCTATTGAGATCAATATTTCCACACTCCATTACCATGTAGATATGCTGATCAGTAATTTCACTAAAAAACAAATACAGTTGTTAAAATTTAAGGCAAGCTTTTGCATAAAGAGGTCTTGGTTTAATAAACTTTGAGTTTACTCACTAGCCATACAGGCGGATGATCTTATCACTGTGTTGCTGCAATTTACTCAAATGAGCAATTTCATTCTTGTAGCTCTCAACAGTCTGTTGATCAGCTTCCTCCAGGTTCACATATTTGACAGCATACAGCTGCTTCTTTTCATTCAGGACCTGAAACACCTGCAATATTGTATCAGTTAATAAGTACATTCAATCCTAGTGCTGATTCACTATGGTACTTCAACTCTCCATAGCAGAATTCCAAAAGGAAAAGTGTACCTTTTCAAAAGGAAGAAACAACATTAAGTTTACAGAAAAGGTTGTATAAAAGTCAGTGTAACAAAAACCTAAGCCACCAGTTACAAGAGCAGCAAAGTTCTATCAGAAATTGCCTTGCTACCACGTATTTCACTAAGTGTATTTGATCACAAATCTGAAGAGTTCCTGAGAGTGTAAAATAACACCTCAGAGTCTGACCTGCCTGCACATCCATGCCATAACACCAAAATGAGTTGGAGGTTAGACTTCATGGCACACAGGAGGCTGAGAGCAATGAAGCCAGTTTAGTCTTAAGATGAAGGCCACAAGGAATCTTATTGATGCCTTCAGCTGTTAGAATTCTGAGACAGTATGAGAAAAATCCTTTACAGTAAGGGTGGTGAGACACTGGAACGGGCTGCCCTGGGAAATCATGGATGTCTCCTTGCTCAAGGTGTTCAAGGCCAGGCTGGATGATGCTTCGAGCAACCTGGTCTAGTGGAGGGTGTCCCTGCCTATGGCAGGGGCGTTGGAACCAGATGGCCTTTAAAGGTCATTCTATGAAAAAAACATCCAAGTATCAGGGGCAACAGGCATAGCTAACACGGAAAATCCCAATTAAATATCAGGATCTTCTTTCACCTCGCAGTCAAATGAACAGGCTGTCCAGAGACACTGTTGAAATCTGTTGAGATACTCAAAACTCTACACTAAAAGATCATGAACATCCTGCTTTATTTTGGCCTTACTTTAAGCAGACCACTGGACCAAGTAACATGCGGTGAAAGTTCTTCCATCCTACCTCATTCTATGATTGTACACTGTTGACACAGGAAGTTTTTCTTCCTGGAAGTCACAGTATCACCAAGGTTG
>VWYK01120125.1:0-12021 GCA_013399775.1 Semnornis frantzii
TATATTTTGAGTCCCCTGGGAAGGGGGATACAATCTCTTTATTACCAATCTTCATATTGAAATGCATTTTTTGCAGAAATCTATCTTTATTGATTTCAGTGCCTATTGACTAGAAGAGAAAGCTCAATATGCCTCTTAAAAGTAATAAATAAATAAATTTTCCAGACTTTGCAAATCTACAAGGTTATCTAAGCTGCATTTCTCAGGTTTCTTACTGGCTGCTAATAAAATGTTACATATTTGATGCTTCTATGGGGAGGATTAAAAAGAATATAAGAAATAATAAGATCCTACATTTTCCTTTATTTCCCTACTACTGATTTATGGTGTCACATGATAGTTTAAAAAGTGATCTGTGCAATCCTTATCTGTCATGGAAACAAATTCGTTTGCTGGATGGCTGAACAACATGAGGTGAAATAAATTTCTCAGATGCCTATCCCTGGAAGGCTGTTATCCATTACTGTTACAAGTTTGCAGTGGAAATGTCTTTACTGCTATGCAGAATATGGTAAAATGTAAAGCCCTGTGAAAATACACTGAAGAAATAAATATAATTAACATAATATATTAGTGACAAAATATTGCTGCATGTGGTTTGTTTGTTTATTTATTCTGGCAACTCTTTGAGTTTTTTGAAGTAAATGTAGAACCCCTTAAATCTGAAAGTTAACCCAAGGTGTAATAAAAGTGAAAAATGATGCCCAAATTGATGCATTCACATAGCATGAGGATTAACACTTTCTCATTTCACTTATATATGGTATCTAGCTTTGCAGACTCTCTGGCAGATGTGATCATCATAAATTAAAAGATTTATCATAGTCAGCTACCTGACTTAATCTTAACTTTTCCAGATGTTCACTGTCTATACTTTAAAAGCACATTATAGATCATTATGCTCTTTTCAACCAGGAGTATCAAAACCTGTTTATCTAGTGCAATTATAATTAAACCATGATCACACAAGGCGTTGAGTAGCCTCAGCTCACACTCCCATTTACAGCAAAGCAATTATATCTCTAAATATGTGTGCTAAAATACTATCACTCTAAGTGGGACTTAAGGCCAAGCCTACATGCAGGCACTGGTTTTAAATCTTTAATGAGCTATGGTTTGATGGAAGTCACATTACAAGTTTCTGGTTGTTCTTCTCCCAGATAATTTCACCTTTATAATATTTACCACTGACATATTATTTACAGAATAATTGGACACAAAATGTATAATTCAATAAATGCTCTAGTAAATCATCAGCTTATTCTTTTGAAATTTAAACAATGTCAAAACTTTAATCTACCATCGATTCTTAAATATGAAAAGGAAAGGTGATACTTTGCTGAATGAGTAAAAGTATTTATATTTCATCCACATAAAAAGACTTTACGTTTTCCCATTTTAAGGGATGAAAAAAAAATATACTTATAAAAGGAATATATATACTTAAAGAATTAACCTTAAAAAAACATTTATTCATAAAAATGCATTTTTGAAAGGTAACTTCTCTAGTGTGTGTTGGAACAGCAGGCTAGGATCCATTACACAACCTCGGACTCTACAGAGTTCTGTATCATTCTGTTTCCCCGTGGCCAGGACTATCAGTGAATGGTACACAACTCCTTTGCACATAAGCCAGATACCAGACATGTTGCTAGCACAACTATTTCCACATCATCTACTTTTATGCTCTAGGTTGGGCTTCAGGGGCTCAGCCCAGCTCATGAGTACTTCGTACATGACACTGCCATTCAGCGACTCTGTCTCATAAAATAAATACCTGAAAGTTCTGACTGCAATGGTTACTTCTGCATTGTGCTCCAGACAAGCATTTGATCCTTCAGTTCAAGCTTTCTGACGAGTATGTTCTGGAGAAACATAGTAAACCTAGCAAATAATTTTCTTACAACCATCACTTCATGGTTTCAAGTCCTCAGCAAATATGACTTTACTACCAAACATCAGACTTTCTGTTATGTATTCCTTCCCCATTCTGGTCTTGTCTTTTGTGAATTTGAGGACTCTCTTAGTGTCAGAATAGGGAGTTTGTCCTACCTTCATCTCTCTTGCACAATATGATTATATTGTCTTCTATGCTTATTCTTGTATTAAGAATATCCATTCTAAATTGGTTCCCATGTTTTTCCATGTCTTTCTTTTATGGCAAGTTTGCTCTTTTCTCAGCAAAGGCTCCTTGAACTACAAAACCAGTGGTCCATAAAAATACAACAGTAGCTAAAAGACAAACTGATGATTGCCCTTGAATGTAGTGTTGACAATTTCTCAAAAATAGTCATTACCGAAGTTTTGAATCCTTCCTTAGGATAGCTGTCTGATGTTCAATTTGTTATCCAGTGCAAGCTAAACAGATGTTAGCAAATACCACAAAATGGAATTCCTACTACAGATACGCCTTGAATATGACCAGCAGTCCTGTATTACATTACAGGACATCAACAGCATAAATTGTGCAGGAGAACAGCATCCACAGACAACCCTGATTCCTTCTTCATGTCCTTAGTAGTGAAACAAAACCAATGAAGATACAGTCTCCTTGACTTCAGCAAGCTGTGTATGCATCATGCTCTTCACCTTAACTCTACATGAGCTTCAGAATAAAATAAGTAGTTGCATTGACATTTACAGAGATAAGTTATTATTTTCTAACTGGTTTATGTTCATGTGCTACTCAAAGAATGGCAGGGAATTACAAATCCAGAGGGAACTTCCTATTTTCTGAAATAATACAACTTACGCAAGGTAACTTTCCCAAAGTTAACATTACTCTATGTTATGGCTACACAAATGAGGATTCTAGCAGAATCATATAGTCTACAGATAACAGGACAAAATCACAGTTCTGCTAATTTTCTGGTAAGAAATGTAATTCTTTGTATTCTAGTGTTGCCTAAACTCTCTTACAGTTACAGAGTCAATTGAATATTTTACCCTAACCTACCCTTTGGCTCCAATAACAGAAAAATGAAACAATATTGACATGCATTGATCTTTTTCCATAATCTTGTTGTCAGTGTCAAAAAGAGTAAAAAGTTACAGTAGCCTTTTTTTGGTAGGATATCAGAATATCTCATGTGAATGAAAGCTTAAATAACTGAATGAAAGTTGGAATAACTAAAAGTTTCCATCATGAATGAAAACCAGACATTGAACATTTACTAATAAGCAATTTTTAGATATTAACTACAGGATTTAATTGTAAATTTACACTTAATTAGAATGAAAAGGTACTTCTACCATTAAGTAGTGCAGAATAACCTATTTCAAAGGTTTTTTTGCTTCTTGTTATTTAAATTAAAATACCCAAGATGGTGTTTATCAGTTAATTTTGGTTTGGCCAGTGGCACTAAACCCTTCTGAGAGCCACATGAAGGAAAATTTCATTTGTCTTCTGTGCAGGCTAAATATTTTGTATCAAGAAATCTAGAAAAATATAGAAGTCTTATGCAATATACATAACTATAACTTACTAACATATCAGAATATCATGGTCACGTTAGAATTAATGAAGATAGATGAACAAATATAGAATTTAAAAGTGGATAGTGGTTGCAAAGTTTATTTTAAATACTAAAAATGGAGTATAGAAGTAGATCAATACATATTGCAGACCTTTTCATGAAGATTTTTTAATGTAATTTGAAAACACCAATGAGAGAGTGATGTGTATGTATAATTTCCCCCTCCCCCCGAACCAGGATAAAAAAAAAATAAATTCTAACTTATGAACAGGACTATATGGTACAGTAACCTACATGATGTAAAGCACTGCTTTATGATGTTATACCATATAGAATATTGGTATTTAAATACCTAGAATCATAGAATCATAGAATGGTAAGGTTGGAAGAGACCTCAAGGATCATCTAGTTCCAACCCCCTGCCTTAGGCAGGGACACCTCCCACTAGTACAGGTCACTCAAGGCCTCCTCCACCCTGGCCTTGAACCCCTCCAGGGAGGGAGCAGCCACAACCTCCCTGGGCAACCTGTGCCAGTGTCTCACCAGCCTCACTGCAAAGAACTTCCTCCTAACATCCAGTCTGAATCTTCCCTCTGCCAGTTTAAACCCATTGCCCCTTGTCCTGTCATTGCAAGACCTTGTAAATAGTCCCTCCCCAGATTTCTTGTAGGCCCCCTTCAGATATTGGAAGGCTACTCTAAGGTCTCCCTGAAGCCTTCTCTTCTCCAGGCTAAAAAGCCCCAACTCTCTCAGCCTGTCCTTTGGGAATATTGACCCCCAAAAATTTATTTTTTACAAAATTCAGTTAATTTTCACTTAAAATATTTGATGTTGATGTATAGATAAATTATGTCACGTATTTATTGCTTTCAGAATATAAAGTGATATTGGTTTATCTTTTTGCAGCAGATTTAACTCGGTGTTACAATTGAAAATAATGTTCTGGATGAGTCCATAGGCATCTTTGGCACATTCAGCTGCAAGATCAGCCTCTTATGATGTATCTATGTATTCTTGTATTTGGTATAAACAAGAAGGAGAGCATAACTGAAGTCACAAGTTATATAAGACTAAATTTCATTACATTATCATGGAAGGATTATATGGTGGTTACAAAATTTATTACCTACGTTGAAACTAATCTCTCTTGTGAAATATTGGATGTAGGAAATAGAGAAAGTGCTGTAAAAATCCTCGAGAAGCACAGTTAAAATTAAGTCTGACAAATTCCATGGAGTTACATTACTACTTAGACAGATTTCTGATATTGAAAATATATCCAATCTGTCTCTAATGTAATTTATATGCCTATTTTCATTAAAACATTGTAGTATCACTCCCTCAATAATTTCTATTTAGAACTCTGAGCTATAAACTCTGACACTTTTTAAAGATGAAGTTTATGTTTCCTCATTTCCAGTTAGTGAGAACTTCACCAAATTGTCATGGCTTTTCAAATATGATGGAAAGTGGCTTGGTGACTTCATTCACCAGTTCCCTCAGGACCAGCCTCATGGACCTATGCAACTTTATTTTCTTCATGCAGTCTCAAATTTGATCTCAGCTTGCAGCAGGTGACTTCTTGTTTTTCCAGTTCTTGCTTTACCTTCCGTAACTCAAGTGGTGTCATTAGAGACCTTACTGGTAAAGACTGAAGCAAAAAGGTCATTGAGTATCTCACCCTTCTCCTTCCCTGGGTGACCAGGTCTTCTATTTCCTTTTGGAGAGGGCCCATCTCTTCCCTAATCTTTCTTTTGTTGTTTTTCTTGTTGCCCTCATTGTTCCTGTCCAGATTTACTTCTGTATGGGCTTTTGCTTTCCTGACCTGGTTTCTGGCTACTTGGGCAGCTTCTCTGTATTCCTCACAGGGTATCTGTCCTTGTTCATATTCACTGTAGGCCTCTTTATTATGTGTGCCAAAGAGTGTTGAGGAGTGTCTTTTTCATTCATACAGGTCACCTGGCATTTTCCCCTCTCTTTCATTTGATGTCATGACTCCTGGACCTGTAGAAGGCAACCCTTCAATTTTAACCAGCTTTCATGAGTCCCTTTCCCTTCCAGGACTTTATTCTGTGGTACTTTCCCTAGCAGATCTTTGAAGTAGCCAAAGTCTGCTCTTTTGAAGACCAGAGTAATGAACTTACTGCTCGCCTTTGCTGCCCTAAAGATCCTGAATGCCACCATTATGTGGTCACTGCAGCCAAGGCTACCCTTGAGTTTCACACTGCCTACCAACTCTTCCTTCTCAGTGAGATTAAGGTCCAGCATAATATATTTCCTCAATATATATGTTTGGTGCTCATCTGCTTGGAGAAGGAGATATCTTCATGTTTGGCATGAAAGAACTGTGTTGTGCTACAAATTCAGACCAGTACAATTAAGGGATAAATAAAGTATACATAAAGTTATAAGAGGAAGGAACCAAAAAATCTTAAATGACAAAAAGATGATAGAGGTAAACAGGGTGCATTGAAGAAGTAGTTTCAAAGCACAAGGTAGAAGGCTCTTCCTGAATATGAGGCCATTTGCCATTTCAGTCAGTGGCATTTGGCTAGTCTCCCAGGACAGATAATAAGAGGTTCAAAAAAATATAGCAATCTTTGCCCTGTGGAAGAATTTTTTATTTTTTTTTTTTCAGTGCAGATAATCAAACATTTTTGGCCTGATTCTGACATATTATACAATAAAACTCAGCAACTTTACAGCTAGTGTTTGACTGCATACTGCCTCTCCAGACCTATTCATGTGCAGTGAACACATTTGTCCAGTTGCCTGTTGCTGAAAGAGGTCCCGGGGAGCACTGTCTGTGTCCCGCCCAGAAAGAACATCCAGCAAAAAGTGACTACAAACTACTATTGAAGAGCAAATCTGATAGCAAATACATTCTTTATCATTTTAATCTAACATGGGGAACATTTTCAGTTCCTGCAATCCAGGTGTCAGCTCTTGGTACTGCCTGTATCCTACCAGTGAACAGTAAATCCAGCACAGCACTTAATTTTCTCAAGCCTCTGACTTCACAATACAACAGCGAGCAGAAAAGGCTGCTGAACAGGCTGAGCAACTCAACTGATAAAATGAGAGCTTTGGCAGTCTATTCACCATTCCAAGACAACAGTAAGGGCTGGGTGCAGGAGCCTAGCTTGCCTTAATCAAGTGGTTGTTTCAAGGGCCTGTAGGTTATCAAAACTCACCCAGGAGAACAGCAGATGAGCAGCTCCTAACTGCTCTAATAACCTACTGTTCTATCTGGTCACAATAATGAATGAAATAAAGCTATTCTAGCTGCAGAAGAGGTGACTGCCTAAAGCATCCAGGATAGATGAATTCTGGTATGTGCTTTTTTGCTGTATGTAAGTGCTATCTCTCCTTGTGGGCGAAGGAAGGAGTAAAGTGGAAGAGTTTTGAAGAAAAAAAAAATTATTTTGTGTAATACTCAGTGCATTGATCCTTTGGGAAGGCTCTGGAGAAAATTATTAACCTTGCATTTTATAGTAAAGCTTGAATAGGTTCCTGGAAATGAGATAAGATATCTTGCTATAAATAGAAAGAGAGGGGGAAAAAAAAAAAAAAGGTAATACTCTGTTCAGTAAGTTCTGCCCCTTTTGTACACTGAAAATGAAATAATTCCAAAGGAAATATGCTAGGGTGAGATAGATTTTCTGTACTTGTTTACCAAAAAAAACCCCAAAACCTCTATTTTGGTCTTGCAAAGCTTGTGTAAAAATCATTTCGTTTAGATATAAGTGAGTTAGCTTTGGTGAAGTAATTTTGAAGAGTAGCTAGGTCCTTGATATATTTTTCATGTTTGAATAAGGTCTGCTACGAAATCAGGAAAAGTAGGTAGTTGGGATTGCAGTTTATCTGTAGGTTTCCATTTCTCCCCTTGTGTGTCCTGACTATGTAGAGAAGTTGTGAGAATTAACTAGTTGTGTGGGGTGAATTGATGTTTATTTGTAAGTTAGGCAATGGTCTAAAGCACAGCAAATAAGGTATTCTTTGATCAGAAAGAAAGCTATGTATTCCACAATCACTGAAATTACCATAGAGAAATAAAGAACACATATTTTTTTGTAAATTTCTTCTAATAATTTAAACAATCTTTGGCAAGCAGAACAGATTTTTAGTCCCTTCTGCCTTTAGAAAGAGCTCTCGTATTGAGAGACAACTTTGACTGGCAAATATGCTATCTGGTTTTGTGGAAGCTAGGCAGAGAATATAAGAATAATGTAAAGTAAAGTAAAAAAATATTAAAAGACTGGGTTTAGGGTACTGTATACTTTTCTTGTCTAAAAGAAAAGTCACATAGAATCATGGAATTATAAGATGGATTAGGTTGAAAGTGACCTCAGATATCATCATACCATAGACAGGGACGTCTCTCAGCTAGGCTTGGTTCTCATCCAGCCTGGCCTCGAACACCTCCAGGAAGCGAGCATACACAGCCTCTCTGAGCAACCTATTCCAGGGTCCCACCACCCTTNCGATCTTTTGGTATCCAGGGTCCCACCACCCTTATATCAAAGAAATTCTTCCTAAGATCTGGTCTAAACCTACTTCTTTTCAAGGATAAGTAGGTCTAAACCTACTTCTTTTTCTTTGAAAAAAGAACATAGATTGCACTGGATACCAAAGAGATTATGAAGAATGTATTCAATTTCACTTTCTAGTCAACCTTTGAAATATTATTTTATTGTTTAATTTGAATTGCAAAGATGCAGTCGTTACAGATGCATTTATGTGGCCAATTTTAAAGGAATAGTCTGTATGTGAACTTCTGTTTCATAGAATCATAGAATGGCCTAGGTTGGAAAGGTCCTTAGAGATCATCTGCTGCAACCTCCCTGCCATGGGCAGAAATGCCTCTCAAGTAGATTTTGATGCCTCATTGAATCTGTCCTCGAGCACTCACAGGGAGGAGGCAACACATCCTCCTTTGTCAGCCTATCCCAAAGTCCCATGACCCTCATACTGAAAAAGTTCTTTCTAAGATCCAGTCTCAACCTACTCTCCCTCAGCTTAAAACCATCCTCCCTTGTCCTATCACATGGCAATATTATGAAAAGTCCCTCTTCGGCCTTCCTGTAAATTCCCTTCAGCTACTGGAAGACAGATAGATATAGGGTCCCCCCAGAGTCTTCTCCAGGCTGAACAAGTGCAGCTCCCTCAGCCTATCCTCATAGTAAAGGCACTCCAGCCTAGGATATAGGTGCAGGTAGATAAAGATGACCAAATACTGGTATTCATACTTTCAGGTCAAGGGTAAAATAATACTGAATCTCTTCAGAGTCCTAGTAAAGTGCTTTATAGTGGATTAGTCTTCCCAACAGGAAAAAAAACTTATTAACTCCTCATATCTGACAGCACATACTTCCTAAGGTATGTTTGAAAGTTGGGAAGTGAAGGTTTACAATCCTATCACTCAAGAGCTGCATTTCAAGGGATGTAACTATAGTTCCTCAAACCCCAAAGCCTTTCTCTGAGGGATACTGGGTGGAGGGGCAGTGGGCAGTGCTGCGCATGGAGGGTCCCATCACTGTGATATCACAAGGCCACCATCCAGCAACAGCAGTCACATGCCCTAGGATGGTATAAAAGGGAGTATCTTCCTGTGTCTGATGCCAGACCTGGCCCAGGTGCAGCCTGAGGACATCCCAGAGAAGGTTCTTCAGGAGCCAGTGGAATTAGTTGGTGAGGGCTGAGAGAGGAAGGCCAGAAGCTAGACCAGGCTACTGGAGATGAGAAAAAACATCAATTCTTGGAGATGCCTGAGGCATCAGTTGGATGCAGGGACAGCAGTGGCCATAAGAAATGGAAAGCAGAGATGCTATCAGGGTCTCAGTGTTATAGAGCACCCGGTGGTGTCCTGCTAGGCATGGGAAGGATTCTCATCTTCAAGGTCTATCAGGCCACAGGGGCATTTGGCTGCCCTAGGAAACTGCTGAGATAATAGCTACATGCTGGGGGAGAACAGGGTTTGGGCATCTCCTGGGTGACCAGGCTGTGGGATGAGGAAGCAGGTCTTGTTTCTACCTCCAGCAATTTTCACAGTCTCTCTCAGAAAACTCTTTTCAGGCTGATCAGAGAGATACACCGAGTCACATCTTAGGTGATGTGAAGCCTGGGTAATATTGCCAACTGTGTAGCCTTCCATAATAACAACCTACCTTTTAATTCCTATCCCATGGAATGATCCACTAGGATATTGTACTCTGAAATGGAGATGCTGGTGACTAGGCAGGTTTCTGCAAGTGTATTAAGTAGAGTTCTCTTTTCCACGATAGAAAGTCTCTTTGAAGACTAACAGATTCTGACAGTGTCTATTTATAAGAAACGCTATGACATGTATGTCAAAATGGTGATGGAATTTGTCTAAAGTTTGTGTGAGAATTGAAATGTTTTATCATTTACTGTAACTCCTATTTTAGTGTAGTCTTTATTATGGTGAAGGATTGTGTCTAGCCTTCTGTTCCTCTGGCTGATACTAAGCTTATTGAAAGAACTTTAATAATAGTGTTTAGTTTTTACAGCAATTTTTATCTCAAACTTATCTGAACTTATCTGAAAGCTGAAAGTTCTTTACAGGATTGGATACTATTATTGTGATCTTTATAGGCAGAGGAACAGATTGGATAACACAATAAATACACAAGAATTATAAGCAGAGCTCAGGTTTCTTGATCTTCAGGTGAATGTGTTAATCACCAGCCAAATTCATCCTCTAGGAAAACAGTGGGAGATGGGAGAATCTAACAAAGTGAGGAGGTAATTTTTGAAGTTATCTTTCCAGTGGTATAAATCCTCCTGTTGCGATGCAAAGATGAACTATAGGCAAATAATAACTGATCTTTTTTAGCAAAGATCAGTGCAAATGAAAGCTCAGCAATGAATGCTTTGTGCCCTAATGAGAAGTTCTGCACCGCTGTTCCTAACGATGTGCAAGATGGAGGCTTAGCAAATGTTGAAAGAGTTGGTTACCATTTCCAGTTACAGCAAGGAGATGGGCTTCAGAGAGCATGAAGCAGAACTTCAACAAAGCGAGAACAGCATTCTAAAACTCAAATTAGTTCAATATTTACAACGCTCAATGAAACAGAAACTTTTTAATGTTAGATTAAGTTAGGTAGATACTTATAGCCAACAGGTGGAAGAAGAACAATGAACTCATCAAGTACAACTTCTTGCATAGAACTAGAAGTGATGAAAAACTACAAGGTCTTCTATGTGATGTTCACTAGCTGCACAAATGAAATTATAGTGTTATAACTGACAGTTGTGTATTTGGTCCTGAGAACAGCAGATCCTGCTTTTAACAGCAAAATGAGAAGGTATATAATTATTGATGACAAATGACAAATACGGTTAAATGAATTTATTTTCCTTCTTTTTATACTAATTTTCCATGTATTGTTGTACCTCTAATCTACTGATGTGCATTTAGTGTTTAAATAGCTATATTTAGAATACTTTCTTTTCACACAGGCATTTTTTTCAAACAAGTGGATAGTATGAAATGTGGTGCACTTTTCATTGCATATATCTTCCTGAAGAAAGTCATCAGCCACCACAATAACAAGGGATAAGATTTGTGGCTTAGCATAGGGATCATGTCTCTACTAAGGAAATACTAAAATTAAAATAGAAATTGAAAAGATGCAATTTATTTCAAAGCAAGGGGAATTTGTTATTCTCACCTTAAAAGTGTGTTAAACCAAAACCCAAAACATTCTACTCTAACAACCATAGATTGTACTACACATTAAGCTGGCATCGTATTATATATGTGAACATGAAGTGGAGGTTGTGTGTCCAAG
Organism: Semnornis frantzii; assembly: GCA_013399775.1. Lineage (NCBI taxonomy): Eukaryota > Metazoa > Chordata > Aves > Piciformes > Ramphastidae > Semnornis > Semnornis frantzii. Next base: position 11,291 of record VWYK01120125.1, read on the forward strand.
TGAGTAAAATGGAAAAGAATGTAAACTGAACCAAGTTAAAATTAAAATCACAATCAACCAACCAGGAGCATTTTTCAATGCAAATTGTTGCACATGTTAATGTTAACAACAGAAAGAGAAGTAAGGTGGAGAATATGCAGGCTTCACAGATAACAAGGATGTTCCTGAGGATGCACTCAGAAAAAGATAAAAGTCCATTCAGCACAAAGACTTACAGGGATTTTCTCACAGTAGAGCATTTATTTTCTTTGGAAGAGTTAGAGGAACAATCTTAAATATAAGTATCAGAAGAAAACATTTCTGGGCAAGTCAACAAAATGATTAACAACTGCCAAGATGAGATTATAACAATGGCTGAAGCCAGATGGCATTTACAGAAATTCTAAAGGAACTCAAATGGGAAATTGTCAGAGTATTAATGGAGATAAGTAATATATTGCTTCATTTGCTGTGACATAGAAGGCACTAAATGTTTCTGTATCTATTCCCTAAACCTCTGCTCCTAACAGCTTTCAGAGATAACATATTTGGCTACGTAGCAATTTGATTTCAGCTGGTACTTGTAATTATACACAATGCTAGTTTCCAAGGAACTAGTGAATGAAAATGACAAAACAGAAATGTCTGGTTTTGTTCATTCAATGAGTTAGTCTTCCTCTTGCATACCTTGGGTCACTAAACCAAAGACTAGAATACTTACTCACCTTTACTCCATTTTTCACGTTCCTGAT
>VWYK01120136.1:0-44213 GCA_013399775.1 Semnornis frantzii
TGGTGAGACACCGGAACAGGTTTTCCAGAGGGCACATGGATACCTCCTTCCTGCAGGCATTCCAGGCCAGGCTGAACAGAAACTTATAAACCTAGTTTAGTGGAAGCTGTCCCTGCCTATAGAGGGGGTTGAAACTAGATGATCTTTAAATTCCCTTCCAAATCAAACCATTCTATGAATCTATGAACACATTTCCACAGAAGATCAAAAGACAAAACTTGCAGACAGCCTCAACTCTTCATCCAACTCACATGGTCAAGAGTATTGTGCATTTAAAAAAAAAAAAAAAAAAAAAAACCCTGAACAATTACTCCACTAAAATAATTCATTCTACCAACTCCAAACAAATCAAGAAACCACATAGGAAGGTTAAAGATCTCTCGGAGAGGTAACAAAGCAAAAAAGAAATTTATCACCTCAGAAGTGTCCTTTTCTAGAGAAGTAGATGGAAATTTCAATGTGTTTCAGCACAGTCTGTACAGAAAAAGACATGGCCTCTCAAATGAAGAGCTAGAAAAATGAGTGCTGCCCACACTGAAGTGTCTCAGAATGCTCTCATTGCTCACAGAGACATTTTTAGTTCAAAGATAACAAAAAGAAGAGGATTAGTGAATAACATATGCCAGATTTTTCCTATTGACTGATGCACCCTCCGAGGCAACATGCAGCTGAACCAAAGGATTAGTCCTGAGAAGCCTCCAGATGAGTCCCAAGCATGTAAGCGTAAGGAACTTAATCATCACATATGCAAAAATATTTTTCAAGGCAACCTGAGCCATTGTGTTGCCAAAGCTAAACGACATTAGAAAGTAAATTGAATAAAACATTTGGAAGATACAGCATTACTGAGGTTATCACACCTAAAAGTGACATTTTCTTGCAAGTAAGGGTTATAAGAAGCACTTCAGAGTATATGATAGACAAGAACTGTTATGTGTCAGCTATTCGCTTTGGTTATTTTTGGTTGCTCTTTTCCTGCATTACACAGAATATTCCTTCAGAAACCTCTGTCCAAAGAGGTTCCTTGCTCCAACTGAGCTCTGTGCAAACAGTCATTTCTCTCCTCCTCACTTGCCTTTCATTACTGTTTCCAGTGAGTCATATAAAAAGTATTCAGAGTGAGGCAAAGATGGTGGTACTCCTCTACTCTCCCCCCCACACCTCTCTCCACCCACTTCTCAGAAAAATATAGTTCTCATGTGCATTCCAAGACATTTCCAGTCCAGACAGCCTCTCCCTGCCAGCTGTATGAGGTCATCAACAAACCAGTACAGGAATTGCAGAGAAGTATCTCCTCAAGTCCAAACAGGAGCTGTTAAGAAACTTCAGATGAAGTGGTGAGAGCTAAAGAGCAGCTACTTTGACTTACAACTATTGATCATAAAATATGATCTATGAATATTCATGGATTACAATCTAACATGGGACTTGCAAAATATCTAAGAGAAGCAGAAAGAAAAAAAGGCAAGCAGCACATGACCCAATTTAAAAGTGGGAACAAAATGGAAATACAATAGAGGAAAAGTCTTAATTAGCTTGGATTAAAAGGAGGAATTCTGTTCATGTCACATGAAAGTAAGTTCTGGTATGTCAATTAGTGACCTTCTGACCCACTCACCTGATCTAGAGGGGTCGCTTTTGATGGGAATTATGTGAGCTATTTTTAGACAAATGTAATTGTATGACTTGAATTATACATGAAGATATCAGGACTCCTCAGATGAAAACACATTTATTTACAAATGAGTTTAATTCTCTCTTGACTCTGCAACTGCAAAAATTCCATCATACTTCAATATTACGAATGGTTATAAAAGGAAGAAAAAAGGTCTCGTTCTACAGTTAGATAATAAAAATAAAGTGTCTCAAAAAAAAAATTATACATTGAAAAATTAAACATGGGCAAACCAGTCAGACATTTAACTTGTAGATTACTTTGAGCAAGGTTTAATGTATTCTGCACGCAAGTTGCTCATCTGAGGCACGCTGAGAACTGTACAAAAGTAAGAAAGAAAGCCTGATCTTGCTTTTCTCAAACTACCTTACTGGTATCCACCTCCCTGTTGCATCCCTGTACTTAGCAGAAGTTTGTAAAACACATTTTAACTGAACTACCTCGAATTTTCCTATTTCAGGTTAATAAGGGAACAGAATCAATGCAATTTACCACCTTCCAGAAAGATGTGATTTGCAATGAAGTATCTTGAGATTAATTATGTGTAAAAAAACAACTATCACATTTCCTTCACACACATTTAAGTTGTAGTGTAGTATTTTAAATAGTCTATCTTTTATGAGAGCTCCTTCAACAATTGGTATCTCTAAAAGGGCACAACTGGATGGATAGATGAGGGGAGGGCAGTGGAGGTTGTCTACTTGACTTCAGCAAGGCTTTCAATGCCATCTCCCACAGCATGCTCACAGGCAAGTTTTGGAAGCGTGAGTTAGATGAATGGACAGTGGGATGGATTGAGAACTGGCTGAATGATAAAGCTCAGAGGGCTGTGCTTAGTGCCACAGTTGGAGGTCTGTAACAAGTGGTTGTCTCCCAAGGGTCAGTATTAGGTCCAGTCCTGTTCAATACACTCACCAATGACCTGGATGAAGGGATAGAGTAGATTCTCAACAAGTTTGTTGGTGACACAAAACTGGGAGGGCTGGCTGACACCCCGCCAGGCTGTGCTGCCGTTCAGCCAGACCTGGACAGGCTGGAGAGCTGGGCAGAGGTGAAGCTCATGAAGTTCAACAAAGACAAGTGCAGGGTTCTGCACTGGGGGAGGAATAACCCCCTGTGCTGGTTTGAGGTAATTGGACTATTTTAATGGAGAAAATTACATTATAGGCTGTGAAAAGGAAACAATGGTGATATCTACTTCACTCATAGGTTTGCTGAGATGTATAAGAAAAAAGTACTCAAAACAAAGATAAGTCAGTGTCTCTGGGGCACAGCGTCTTGGGCAGTCTAGCTTCTGGTTTCTCCTCTCTGCTGAGTAACCTCACTAACCACTTTTTCTTCTAACCCGCTTGGCCAATCCTCAAAAATTCATCTTGCGCATAAGGCAAACCTTGGGGTAAGGTATAGGGGTGGGGAGAAGGTGGAAGGGTGGTTGGGAGCCCCTCCTGGGGGCTCTGATTTCTGGGAGGGGTGCTGTGTTTCTGTATTACCTTTACCTTGTATATTTCTGTAAATATTCCTGTATATAGTGTATATATCTGCTTGTACATTCTGCTAAGCTGTAAATATAGCTTCAGTCCTTAACTTCCACCCAGCTGAGTTCTAGTCTGGGTCATTTTACACAGTGTGGGGAGGCGGGGAACTCCCAAACCTTGACACCCCCTGCACCAGTACAGATGAGGGGCTGACCTGCTGGAAAGCAGCTCTGTGGAGAAAGACATGGGAGTCCCAGCAGACAAACAGAATGACCATGAGCCAGAAATGTGCCCTTTTGGCCTCACTGCCAATGGCATCCTGGGGTGCATCAAGAAGACTGTGACTTCAAAGGACTATTTACAAAAAGACTGCTCAGTGATGAAAGAAAAAGCAATCTTGGGAGTAGATCATAAACTCAAGCCTTTCTGCTCTCACTTGTGTATCTTAATTATTAAGCTAAGGAATCTCTTCCCCTCCTGGTCATTTAATCTTTAACTCTCAAAGTGGTATGGCTTCAGCTATAGGAGTCAGGAATTCCCACTCACATATGTATGAACAGCCTGCAGGTCACTAAGCAAACATAGGCTAAGGGCTGGAAAAGAGGTATTTGAAGTTCTCCAAGCAGACCTTCCACTTAAATGCTCTGTCTGACAAAGTGGATAACAGGAAGGTTGATGCAGCACTACTTGCATTTTGAGTGACACTGCATTTTGAATGAAGATGTTGCTTCACAAAACATGTTAGCAGCCACTAGGCGTTAAGTGAAACATCCAAAGGCTCATCTTGAGACAAAACAGTGCAAACATGTTGTTTCTGGCAAGGTGAGGCAAAATCAAATGTCCAGTTGCTCAGCCTCATAAATACCAAGGCAACGCTCAAACATGGAGAAAAATGACCAAGAAACTTTAAAGTCAAAGATGATTAACCTAAAGAGTAAGTTCCCATGATTAAGGAAGACATTAATTAAAATATTGAAGCTGTTGCTGTGTTTGGTACTTTGCCATGTTTGTTTGTGTTTTTGCATATCTAGGCATGGGATGGAAGAGTTAACAAGCATCTAGGACAGAATTTACTCGGAGGCCAATGACAAGAAAGGGATCTGGGGCTCTTTCAAACACAGTCTAATGCTATAGTACAATTCATCTCTCCTTGAGATTCTCACTCAGAATTTGCACCTACAGATTTTTTGATTCAAAGGGAAGAAACTACTTTGACTTATAATCAGATCTTTCTTATTGCTTCAAAACTCATCCAAATCTGTACAGACAGGAAATTATCATCTACTAGTAACTAAGCAACCTGTAGTGCTGATGACTGTTACAAAGACAGTAGCATAAAGTGAGCGTTCCCTGCCCCGTTCAAAAGATACTATATATACTTGCCAATGCAAGGTAAAATATTAAAATCCTAGAGTGAAGTCCTTCATTATACTCTGTCAGCAGCAACCTTGTTCAAACTCACCATTTCCTGCACAGTAAAATCATTACAGCAAAACACACCTGCCCTGCTAGGGAAGACTTACACAGATTGATCTGAAATTCATCACCTAACTAGAGGAAAACGAAGTTTTCTGGCTTTTAATCCATGTATTTGGAATACAAAGGAAGGTTGAAGTAGTCAATGAGCCATGGCAAAACGTGCTGTCGACTACTTAGACTATGCTTTTATGAGTGCTCCATGTTTTCCTACTGCTCTAGAAATCATTTTCTGTAGTGTACACACTGGCTAGATTGCCTAGATCCTTGTGGGAACAAGGAAAGTCTACAGCTCACAACCTGTTTCCCCACTAGTTACAAAATGCACACCATCCATTTCCTGACTAATTACAAAATGCGAACCAAAACACTGTCCTTACCACCCAAAGTCCTGGGGTAGGGGGAGTCACCAATACAAACATTACCTCACCTCTTTTTATAATAGAATCAGAATGCACTGGGTTGGAAGGGACCTCTAGTCATCTAGTCCAACACCCCCCTGCAGTAAGCAGGAACATCTTTAATTAGATCAGGTTGTTTAGAGTTCCATCAAGTCTCACCTTGAATGTCTCCAGGGATGGGACCTCCACCACCTCCCTAGGCAACCTGTTGCGGTGTCTCACCACCCCCATAGTAAAGAGCTTCTTCCTAATGTCCCATCTAAATCTGCCCTTCTCTAGTTTAAAACCATCCATTGCCCCTTGTCCTAATGTTACAAGTCCTTGTAAAAAGTCCCTCCTCAGCTTTCTTGTAGGCCCCTTCAGGTAGTGGAAGGCCACTATAAGGTCTCCTTAGACCCATCTCACCTCTAAGCTGAACAACCCCAACTCTCTCAGCCTTTCTTCTTAGGAGAGGTACTCCACCCCTCTGATCATTTTTACTTTAACCATGCTCTTGGAAACCTCTTTAGTCTCAAACTCAGCTTCAAAAAACATTTTACATTTCAAGTAAATTTATACAAAGGCATAAAATCACCCAACTGTCATGAAGGGAAAGTACACAAACTGGTCTGTCTTATTCCTATTTTGTCCATGTACAGTAAGAAGGATTGATTATTTGCAAAAATAGTTTTTAAATGCCAACAGTAAGACTTCTTGCATTCATTTTTAATGCTGCCTTTTTCCTTGAATAGCAGAAATACAGCATCCAGTGTGTCTGATCATACTTTCATTAATTCTCTGAGTGGAGACACACAACATGCTTACATGAATATTAAACTTGAAGATAACACAAACACTATGCACATGCTGAGAGACAGGAATAAGATTAAAATTATTCCAACATATTAAAGATCAGGACAAACCAAATTTGGCAGGATCAAGTAAAAGGAAGACTCAGGACACTCAGGAAGAAATGATAACCTTTCTAACACAGAACAAAGAACAATTTTCAGTAGCACACCAAGGAAAAAAAGTGGAAACTCAGCAAAATTCTACTGTGTTATGAAAATGGAGATACTTGCACATTTGTCAGGCTACACAAAATAATCCTTGTGCTCTTACAAGATGTATGTTAATGCCTTTGTTGGAAAATATTTCTCTGTTTTTGCAGTGCATTTCCAGAAAGACATGGAGTGAGCAGAGCAAAGTCAGAACAATCCAAGAAAAGTACTACAGATATGTTAACTGGGACCCATAGTGAAATATGCAAATGCTGAATTTTCAGTTAAGAGGAAGAGAATAATCCGTTCTTCACATCCCCTGATAAGTGGCAAGGTAAAATTACACAAAGACATATACAAGTTAGGTAACAGGGTGAACCCAGTTCAGTGCTGGGAATACTGGAGCACTGGAGCTACAGAATCCTTCTCACAAAAGGTCTTTAAGAACGTGTTAGATAAGCACATCAGGGGTCAGCTGCTTTGAGGTTATATTTCTTTGGTTTTATGTTGGTCTGTTTTTCAGTTTGCTTGTTTTTTTAAATAATTCTATACAATCACTAAGAAACACTTAGACCAGGTAAGATGCATCCAAATTATCTTCCTTGCCAAACACCACAACTTCTTTTCAAGCACCAGCAGTTTCAAAGCCACTTATTCTTACCTCTTTGCTTCCTCCAGATGACAAAGGTATTCATAGGCTACATTCTGGCGTCGTCTTTCATCCATTTCCTCTGCTGTTAATCTCTCATTATCCAAGACAGCTGCAAATAGTGAAAATCCATTCTCAGGTGCTTTAAGATTGAACAGGTACACCAAAAATCAGATCCAACCTTTTCAACAGAAATTCCTCACAGGTTTTGTTTCAGAAAAACAAAGTACCAAATACACCTGTTCTGTTTAAATGCAAAGAAAAGCCTTATCCTTAACATATAAACTTGACGTCTTCCCTCTGGTTTCTCAATCTGACTGTGATCCATCTTCTTCAATTTCCCAATTTCTTAGAAACATTCCTTCATTTTCCGGTTTTCCTCTAGCTTTGCCTTTTTCCTCCTCAACTGCGCAGCAGCGACCACATTCCTCCATCTATCCTTCAACTGCATTAGTCAAATACACCACATATTTGTATCATTATAACCCTTCCTGCATCTTTACAGTCCATCTCTAAAATAATATGGAAATGCTACTCTACACACAATCCTCATCTGGAAGGGAATGATTCACAACCCCAACCTGCATGTCATCTTCAGATCAAACCAAGGACCTCTGTATTATTGGGTATATGCCTAAACATTCCAGATTCTGTGTTTAAAGCCTTAGTGATAAAGCCTGCTCTTTCCACTCTTGCAGCTAAGCACCTCATTCACGCTTTCATGTTAATTAAAAAAATAATAAACCACAACTGTTTAGGGTTTATGGACCAACTTGTCAAATAGGAAATCTCTCATACCATTATTAATCAAAGGTTATCTTACACCTACAATGTCTTCGACAAATACATGGAGGTGCTGAGGTATCATGGAAGTGCTGAGGTATCAAGGACAGTACTTGGGATCAAACAAGATCTTAGTTCAAACTGCAAAAGGTCTCTCAGGAAAGTCTGAAGTACTACAAAAGTATCTCTCTGATTACACCAACTCCACCCAAAGTTGCAAGAGTTGAAAACTGTCCCAAACCACAAGGTAACGCCTACCGGCAAGGAAAAATTCCCTCCCGTCCTGACTGCCCAGCTCAATCCTTCCTTCTTACTTAAAACCGAGTGCGAGCACACACCCGCTCCCCCAGCGCTCCACCTGCGGCGGCCTCTGCCCGCCCCGGCCCTGCGCACCCGGCCAGCATCGCACGGGCTGATCGACTGTCGCTTGTCCCCCACCTGCAGCACGGCCTTCTTCCTCGCCTTTACTCATTTTCGACAAGTTACTGTGGCAAAAGCGAGCACGTATGTCAGACACCTTGAACTAAAGCCTCGCTCTCCACAGCAAAAGTCTGACGAGGAGGCGGAGGTGTCCGATCGGAAGGTGGGTGCATTTTTCCCGAGTAAGTCAGGTGTCTCTGAAGTACGCGGGAAGGCAAAAGGACAAGACCGCCGCCACGGCGACTCCGGACCCCTCGTTAGTCTCCTGCCGGGACTCTCCCGCTGCCGGGAGCCCCCACCCCGCGCTCCTCCGCGCCCGCGGCGGACATCTTGGGCGAGGCACGGAGCCCGCCCACGGGAGGCGACGGCGGGAGACGCGGAGCACACCCCCGCGCTACCCATCCATCGCCTTCTCCCAGCACTCTAACTCCTGGAGAGGAACGTCAAGCATGGGCGGGCTCCCGCGTCCACGACGCCCAGCCTGCCGGAGGCATGAAGGGCCGAGCCACTGGGCCCGCCAAGAGATCNNNCCCCCGCACCGGCGGCGCTCCAGCCTGCACTCCCAGCACCGGTCCCTGGAAGGGACGGGCAGCACCGGCCAGGCAGGGCGTCGCCGGGCTGGGCGTCGCTTGGCGGCCGCACGGATCCTTAGAGCCCGAGCCCCCCGGTACTCACAGCCATAGTGGGGCCGGGACACGGCCAGTCCGTCCATCTCCTCCGCCGCCATGGCGCTGCGCTGGGCCAGGGCCGGCCGGGAGCTAGGCGCGGCTGTTCCTCTTCCTGCCGCACCGGGTGTGGCGGGGGGGGGGCCGCCNAGCCGCCGCTCCACGCTCGTCCCCTCTCCCGTTGCCGCCGCACCCTGGCCGCCTCCGCTACCTTCGTCCGCTGCCGAAGCGAGGCGACAACTTGCCCGGCCGGCCCCGACACCCGGCCTAGCGCGGCACCCTCAAAGCGCCTGGCTCGGCACTTAGATCTGACAGACTCAGGCGGGTCCCAGCGTCCCGCCCCGAGCCATGCCTTGTGCAGGGCTCTGTGTCACAGGACCTCGTCCTGCCTCTGTCCACCTGCAGCGCTGAGCTTTTCTGTCGAGTCCATGCATAACCACCAGGTAAAGTGGGACGCAGCCCGGGTCAACCCAGTCACCACACTACACCTACCCTCTCACCTCTGCCAGCCTCCCTGTACAGCATCACCACGCCAGCTTCCGATCAGATCGTCAAGCCGGATCAGCTCAGGATCCATATGAAAGGGAGACGAAAAGTGAAGTTGTTGATTATAAAGGGCACATGTCACAGTTCATCAGTTACATAAATAGTACATAGGCGAATGCTAGACACAAATTACAAAACAAGATTTAGAACAGTTGTAAGTCTAATTATTAACATTTATTTGCATTACTTCACATGTGGTCACTTTACAGTTACAGAATCAGAAGACATTTAAAATAACGTTTATATATAGACTGTAGAGCATACAACTGCTTTTGTTCCTCCTTATTTTTTTTTTCACAGCCCTGCAATACTCCCTCACAAAAATCTCATTAACTCTTTCCTATAAGACCCAATCTGATAGAAAGAATAACAAAGTATTAGCACACATCATCAAAGAATCTGGCTGAACCTCTTCAAGGTTGTATTTCAGTGGTTCCTGTAATAGCGCTCCTCATTTATGGTTCCTGGTCTTTGTTACAGTCTCTGCTAAATGTCGTTTCTTAGGGTTTGTCTGTCCATGTTTTTAATTCATTGCCTCTCCTGTTTCTTGTCTTGTCTTTGGCCCTTTAAATAAACTATTGTTTTGCAGGTATTTATTGGCTAATTCCGTTATGAGAAAAGGATTGTTTCTGTGTATGGTATAGAACACTTGAAGACTCTGAAACTGATTCCATAGTCACTTAAAAATAACTTAGCCACAGGCTATCACTGAAACATAAGAAACCTCTAACCTTTTCAAATCCTCCTCCAAAAAACACACACCTGCCTTTCCAAAGTATTACAATCTTGTGATACAAAATACTGGAAAACAGCATATTCAAAAAACCTTCCAGTGAACAATTATTCACACATGTCCTCATTTCCGGCAAAACAAAAGTATGAAGATGAAGTCAGAACTGCTTTATGTCCCATTTAACACTAAGAATCTCAAGCTTTGTTTTAATCTCTCTATAGCATACATGAAATTCACAGACAGCTGGAGTAACACACATCTATTGCCACTCTACATTTCAGCATCCTTGATTCTGATGATCCATCTTACCCTTGTTAATTTTTTTCCTGAATATTTTATACTTCAGTCATGCGCCTTTCCCTTTAGACTGCACTTATCTCAGATAAATTCAACTCTTATCTTTCATGTCTGTCATAACATTTAGATCCCTATTAATTTTCACAGTCTTCTGTTTACCAGGTTTAGCTCCATGTTCTGTGCCTATATGGTCAGAATATCCTCTAGAAATCCAGAAGGCGCTGTCTCAGTTGAATATGTATTTTGCATATATATATATATGCATATGTGTATATATATATATATATATATACATATATATATATAAAAAAGACTCCTACTCCTCATGTACTTGATGACTCTTTTGCATACGGTTGCATGCTAGCCTCTGGATTGCAAAAAGGCTGCCTTTTGGATCCTCCTCCAAAAGGCATCAGAATGAAAGCATAGTGGTCAGTAGTATCCTGTGTATCATTGTGGCCAATGGTATCCTGAGATGCACCAGAAAGTGTGGCCAGCAGGTTGAAGGAGGTTCTCCCCCTCCTCTATTCTGCCCAGGGGAGGCCTCATCTGGAGTACTGTGTCCAGTTCTGGGCTCCCCAGTTCAAGAGGGACAAGGAAATGCTTGACAGGGTCCAGCAAAGGGCTACAAGAGGATTAGGGGACTAGACCTTTTATCTTACAAAGGCTGAGAGACTTGGAGCTTTTTAGCCTAGAGAAGGAAAGGCTCAGGGACGATTTTATCAATAGTTAAAGGGTGGGTGTCAGGAGGATGGGGCCAAGCTTTTTTCAGTGCTGCCAATGACAGGAGAACAGGTAACAGGCACAAACTTGAAAACTGGAAGTTCCATCTAAACATGAGGAACTTCATCACACTGAGGGTGGTGGAGCACTGTGATGGTGGAGTCCCGATCTATGAAGTCATTCAAAGCCTGCCTGGATGTTGTGCTGTGCAACCTGCTCTAGGTGAACCTCCTTTGGTGGGGGGATTAGATCATCTCCAGAGGTCCCTTCCAACCCCTATCATTCTGTGGTGTAACGGGACAGGGTAATTAATTACTGTGAGACGGTATTTTAAAATATTAATATATAGTTTAATAATATTAAATATCCAGAACTCGCATCACCCCGATCACCATTTAATAACAGGCTCTTTGCAACATTATGGAAACTATATACAGGTTATAATAGGATCTAGAAATAACTATTAGATATAAACATTAATTGAACTTGATTTAAACTGAAAGAGAAGGCTTTGCGGTCAGTATACCGCTTGCGGCCAGTATGCCGCTTGCTCACTAGATGGATGCAAGGAGCAACTTTCTGCTTAGGGCAGAAGGAAATTAATAATTACAAGAGACTTTCGGTATTTAATCACAAAAAAGTCTGACAGTACCCAAGGCGGGGTTGCTGTCAGTAGCTGTCAGAGGCTTCAGAGTTTCCCTAGGCTTTTGGGGAAAGGAGACAGACGATCTCTGACCTGTTCCAGGCTTTCTGGACAATTTGTGTTATCTCCAGGGCTTTCGTCTGGGCAGAAGGCTTCCAGGCACAGGCAGGATGTCTTGCGGTGTGCAGTCTGGGCACGGTGTCATGGCGGCTATGCAGGGCGAATGCATTACACACTTTGTAATGGTAAAAAGCGCCTGTGCTCCCTGCTCATCTCCTTTTATCCAATACAGCCCGAGACTAATGGGCCTTTGGACATGGGATAGCCAATCAAATGGCAGTTAGCCAAGATTTGGCCATATTGGGTGAAGCCATAGGCTTGCTTTACCCTTTTTTGGGTAGAACACTGGCCTTGCACAAGGCAACCGTGTGCACCTTGTTTACCACAGCTGCTGGGCAGGCTACAGACCTCAGACTTAGTGTCTCCAGGCTCTTTGTCCCTTTTCCCGCAGTTGCTCTTCCCAAAACAGAAGGAGGGAGAGCAGAAAAACATGCCTGGGCAAGCCAGGAGAAGCACAAGCCCAATTTGGCCTGCCTAGGCCTACCACGACATGTGGTCAAATGAGACAAGCTACTGACCTGGTCTTAAAAGAGACACACAGACGCGCACGCAAGCATTCCCCTGCCTCAATGCTAGTTCAGTTCACAACCACGCTCTCTGTACTATCCCAGATCACTCCTGCAGCCCTGATCTGCCCATGTTTGCAGCAGGAAACTTTGCATGTAGCTCTGAAAAAAATGCAAGGGAAGCAGAAGCACACTTAGGACAAGATAATCCAGATTGCCCCATCCCACATGCTTCCACTTCACCAGACAAGCCCGGCAGGACAAAAGGAAGTCTGGCTTTCAAAACACGTCTCCCTAATCCCCTGTCATTCCAGACTAGGCTTTTGCATCCTGACCTTGCCCCAAATAACCCAGCGGCTGCCTGGGATACAGCCCTGCATGCACTCCATGCGCAGGACTCCCCACGGAATACTGAGAGCATGTGACACAAAAGCATGGAGTCTAAACCTTTCTCAGTTCTGCTGATAGTCATGACATGATACTAGGCCACAGCAACGGGCTGCTGGAATAGCAGAGGAGCTCTTAGTCTTTGGATGCAAGTTAGCAATCTACCTGCTCAGTGCCCATGATAAAACCCTCCCCTTCTTGTGACAGTGCAATACAGCCAAGCTCTGCACTGGCAGAAAAGCCTTCTTAACTGGGAAACTGTGCACCAGGTAGAGTTTCTCTTGAAAGACCTGTAAGATTCAATGAAGCCCCACAGCTACCTAGAAAAGCATTAGGTAAGTCAATTAATTTTGTGTGTGGTACACCCTCTCTGTCTTTTTATCCACTTTCTAATGCTGTTTGTTTCCTCTGTATTCGTTTGCATGTAGACTACTTAAAAAGATACTTGAAAACCCAATAAAGTAATTTAAACCCTGAAGAGACCACAATACATAGCAGGAAACAAGTGGGGGTGAGACAGATTTACAGATCGTAAAGCAAAGACAAGACATCTAGTCTGACCTACTCTCCAGCGCGGGCTGTGTACCAAACAGTGCATCAAACCCGTAACTTTCACCATCAAAGAAGGACTTCAATGATGAAAAAGCCACCATATCTCTTATTTAATTTCCCTTCATGCTTAATTATAATCTTATTCCTAGTATGATTCACTCCAAACAACGCATACCTTTCACAAAAAACAGCTCCTCCCACAATCTCCCCCTTTGATAAGGGAAAGTTCCTTTTGCTTTAAGAAATTTTATACTATTTACTCCTGACCCAATTTTCACTTTCTATGAAGGAATACTTCTGTAAGATTAACTTCTGGCTGCAGAAGATGACTGTGCTTAGATTCAAGATTTCTCTAACAGACAAAATGTAAAGCATCTACTTATGGTAATAAAAGCATTACATGAACAGTACTGTACAAAGATACCACTAACATACATATTTAGCCTTTACAGACTAAACATTGTCAATTATTGAGCCATCACTACCTATTTAACTACCTATAAGCTACCTATAACGTGCTTAGCTTTATGATCTACTGAAAAGATTTAAATTCAGCATTAATCAAAGCCTATATGTCATCACAGAACCTTTAGTCAGCAGCATGGGACTGAACCAAAGCCTTTCACAAACAAGGAAAGTACTGCCACTGACTTCAGCACTGCGAGATTGAAGCCAACAGTGCAGAACTTCAAACAGCCTACTATAAGCAGGACTGGCACGTAGTTTTCCTGGCCAATGACGAACAGATTCCTGGCCACACTCCTCGGTCTTTACTCAGATAACAAAAGGTTTTGTCAGTATAAAGACGGCAGGTTTATCATACTAATAAATTCCACAGTTACATTATTGAGGCTCCCAAGTTACACATAAATCTAACTATAGAAAGCAAATTAATATGTCAGAGAGCGCATGAAAGAAAATCTTTCTAAAGTGAGGCAATGTACTAGGAATGCATTCATCCCTGTATGAAGGCAACGGAAGTTCTTCCTATATTTCAGACCTCATTATGACAAGGTGATCATGAACTAAATACACATTTAAAATGGGCAGTTAACAGACACGTTATGTGATGCTTAACACTAATTTTTTAAGAGTAAAAATGCTTTAAGAGTAAAAATGCAAAGAAAAACGTTGCCAAAAATAGGCAAAGGAAAATTGAGAGGAGATTGCTACAAACAAATTAATTAGAGAATGCCACAATTTTGGAAGTGGGTAGTTTTGATAAAAGACTCTGTGGGTCAAGAGAGCAGGTGAAGGACAACAAAATAAAATAAACAGAGAAAGGTAAAATTGGTATTGATAAACCATTGACAAATAACATGAGAAAGTGATAAAGAATTCCGCTAAAGAATACCAAGACCAAAATTCAACCTAGAAGGCTGCGGAATGGCTGATGTCCTGGCAGACCCTGCGGACCAGCACATACACCACAGCCACCCGCGTTACTCAACCGTTGTCCTACGGCAAACAAACGCCAGCGCGCCCCAAGAGCGGCAAGGACAAGAGCGAGTCCCTGGTCGGCTGCTTTCGGTGACTTTTACAGCAAACCTAGCGAGCCCCGCTTCCCCTCCGAGCCCGCTGACGAACCACCCACTCAGCGCCCGCCGCCCGCCCAGCCCTTCCCGGCGGCCCCTGCGCCTCCCAGCAGCCCGCGCGGCGCGGGCCAGGATGATTCACGAGCTGCTGCTGGCGCTGAGCGGATACCCGGGAGCGGTCTTCACCTGGAGCAAGCGCGCTGGACTGCAGGTACGGATCGGATCGGACCAGACCGGCTGCCCCCGCCCCGGCCCTCTCTAGCCTCCACGGCCTAGCTCGTGCAGCCCCCGACGGGGCTGCCCGGTTCGGCTCGGCCCGCCCGCCCTCACCCCTGTTTCTTCCCTCAGGTATCTCAGGAGCTACCATTCCTGCACCCTAGTGAGACCAGCGTCCTGAACCGGCTCTGCCGCCTCGGCACCGACTACATCCGCTTCACCGAATTTGTGGAGCAGTACACGGGACATGTGCAGCAGCAGGTCAGCACCGCCGCCCCACGCCGCAGTACTGCCCGGGCAGCGGAGGCACCTTCCCAGCTGCAGCGCGTACCCGAGCAGGGCGCCGGGAAGCTTAGTGCGATGCAAATAAAGGGAAACGCGGGAGGATGGGCCCAATGTAGAGTCTAGTTGCTGGGTATTTTCCGGTTGCTAGAGGCTGGACAGGTATTGTGAACTGTACAGGGTGCTCATCCCTGTGTTGCAGTGAGTCCCCATGGCTTGCGAAGAACTTTGAAACCCAAGAGGCATGCACACTACAAAGAAATGCTGATGTTACCAAACTTCCCAACACTTACATGTGTCCTCAATAGAGCTAAATATGTCTGCTCAAGTAACAGTCTTTGTAACATTTTTTCCCCTCCTCTTTTTCACTCCTGTCCACTTTGTGGTAATATAAGGTGCACGTCAGGGAGCACTGACTGCTGGTGCAACACTGCAGAGAATCTCCATTATTCTTTAGACTTGGGTAGTGATGTAGATGTTATTGTTTGGTTTCAGGACCACCATCCATCTCAGCAAAACCAGAGTGGATTACATGGCATTTATTTGCGAGCCTTCTGCACAGGTCTTGATTCAGTGCTGCAGCCATATCGACAGGCACTACTTGACCTAGAACAAGAGGTAAAAGAGATTTGGAACAAGAGGCTGCCCTGCTGCTCACCAGTTGTGGAAAGCTGTTGTTTCTGCAATTAACATGCTAAGTAATGGTAGCTAAAGTATTTTCCTTTCCACATCAGGGATGTCTTCCAATTTACTCCTGTGAGGTGCATTGTAAATGACTTTTCATTGCAATATATTAAGTCCCCTCTATCTTCAATTCAATAATGCCCCATATGCCTCAGAGCCCAGTGCTGTCTTACTGTTGTGACTTCTGTTTCAGTTTTAAAGGTTTCGAGTAATCAGTGCTAGATTAGCAGTTGTCATATCTTGGGTACTGTCACCATCCAGTGATTATTATAGCCTAAAATGGGACACAGCCCAAAATAATGAGGGGGAGGAAGGCTGTAGGAACTAAAGGTTGATAATATAGAGGTAAACATGTTTTTTTTTAACTTATCCATACTTAATTTTAATGTTCATAAATTGCTGTGTTGTTCTTACAGTTTCTGGCTGACCCACATCTTTCTATCTCGCATGTTAATTATTCCTTGGACCAGGTATGTCATGTTAATAAGCAGGTAGTGCTCTTTGATTACTCTTTTCACTCCTTGAATCTAATAACGTGGGTGGGATAAATAAGGGTTAGTCTGTCGTATCATGTCATTTCTTTGCAACTCCTCTACATTTTGTAGTCCCTTAATCATGCTCAAAGGATTGCTTGTACTTTGACAGAAAGCTTTGGTCCTCCACCTTGTCCCTCACACATTCCTCATGACCTGTGTTTGAGCCGAACTGTAACTGGAGTATAGCAACATCATGCATCTTGGTCCAGAGGAGGGAAGACATACTTCCTAGAGATTTTCATGTCATGTTTCTAATTTGTGGGTAAAAACATGACAGTGCCGCTAAATTATTGTAATTTGCTGCTGTCCACACTTACTCAAGTATAGGTTGTTCTCTCTCCCTGGTGCAACCTAACTCAACATTATGCTTATTTTGCAGTTTCATTTACTCTTCCCCTCTGTAATGGTCATGGTGGAACAGATCAAGACTCAGAAGGTACAGTAAACTTGTAGCTAATTTCCCTTAACAAGTTTCCTCTGTAGCTTATAAAGTTCTTTCTTTCTTTCTTTCCCAGACTCTTAATTCTAGGAATGTGTTTTCAGTAGTGGGTGCCCTGTTCCTAGTGTAGCTGTAAGGCCTGAATAACTATTTTACGAAGTCATTTACACTGGATTTGAGTCTCATTTTCATCACAGTCTTTGATGGCTTCCATTTTGTAATCACAATACACTTCATACTAAGAGGTACTGCTGGTTGGAATTTCTTCTTTGAGTCTCTTTTCTCCTACTGTCAACTGAAAAAAAAAAAAAAGACAGAAGCTAATGTTTTGAGAATCCAGAGATACTTTGCACTACAGGAAGTCTTTGAGAGCAGCTTGGTGCAGAGCCATATGTAGGAGGCCTTTTTCTTCATACGTGGAGTATGTTACATCTTTCCTTCTGTAAAACAGCTGCAGCTTGTTAAGGCATTTTCTTGTTAGGTGAAAGCATAGTGTTTAAATGTCTGAAAAATGTCAGTAAAGATCTAAATAACAGACTTAGTCAAACCATGTTTTCTTTCTGCAGATTCATGGATGTCAGATACTGGAAACAGTCCACAAACATAGCTGTGGGGGGTTGCCTCCTGTTCGCAGTGCTCTTGAAAAGTATGTAAAAACAGCTAATATTTAATTCTTCTGGAGTTAGTGGCAGTGTCTTTTGAAAACAGTACATGCAAACCAGGCTTGCATGATAAAAAAATAGGAGTAGCATGCAGGAGAAAGAGTCGCAGTCCCCACTACTTACCTAAAGCAGGCTCATGGCAGGAATTTTCCGTACGTTGGACATAGTACTGTGGAAAGTTCAGGCCCTAAGTTTTTGGGCTTTTTCCTTCAAGGTCTATATGAGCTATTTCGCATACAATAGACCTATTACTGTGTTGTTTGAGATTTTTTTTGATTCTTCAAAAGAATAAATGTGACTAAGTGAGTGTTCCTAGGTTTGTATATCCCTGGAGAGAAAGACATACTCTTAAAAGGTAACTTATTTTCATGTTTACATGGTAATTGAATAGAAACAGCAGTATGGAGAACCCACTCCAAATTTCCTTAATTTTCTGGTATACTAGCAGATGTTGGGAAGGCACATATTCACAGGATGTGTTTAGTATAGGTTTGCAAGGAATTGCTCCACCTTTCTCTCTTTAACAAACAAACACACCAACCTCCCCCCAAGAAAAAACAACAAACCCCAAACTATTCCACATCAACCATTTAGTACTTGCTCTGTTGCCTGCCCGGCTAGCTGGGCTGTGCAGAATGTTGTACAATGAGGTTATGAGGTCTTGATTCCTGCATGCAAAGGCCCTAATGTCTGATGCTCTTGATCTCAGGATTCTGGCTGTGTGTCATGGAGTCATGTACAAGCAGCTGTCTGCCTGGATGCTGCATGGATTGCTACTAGACCAACACGAAGAGTTCTTTATCAAACAAGGCCCCTCTTCTGGGAACGTCCCCAGCCAACCTGAAGAAGATGATGATGACCTAGGAATTGGGGGACTTACAGGAAAACAACTACGAGAACTGCAGGACCTGGTAAGACTGCAGGTCATAGCTTGGCATCCTTTGGTCTCCAGTGTACCTGGATTTCCCCTCAGCCCCTCTACGTATACCTTTTCTATCTGGTTTTGTAACAGTTTTTTGTTTTACTTGATTTCTTTTTCCCTGGGGTCCCTGACAGCGCCTGATTGAGGAGGAGAACATGCTGGCTCCATCTCTCAAACAGTTTTCTCTGCGAGTTGAAATGCTGCCTTCATACATCCCTGTGCGGGTTGCTGAGAAAATTCTCTTTGTGGGAGAGTCTGTACAGATGTTTGAGAATCAGAATGTTAACCTGACCAGAAAAGGTAAGGACCATGTTTCTTGCAGCCTTTGCCCAGTTAGGAGTGGCTGACAAGTATCTGCCATAGTGCTGTATGAATGAATTCCTCACGTCACTGACTACTGGCTGATATCCTTGAGAACATACAGGTGGTTGTGCCAGGACAGAGCAGTAGTCCCAGTGTTCTACTTCTGACTGATTCCAAGGGAAGGAGCAATGTAAGACCAGAATGAGCACATGAAAGCATTTTCCAAACATGGCCTCCCAGGTTTCCAACAAGAAGTCACTGTGTGATTTGCTGTGGGTAAATAAAGTGGCTGCAAAGGTCCTGTTTTCTTTTCCAGTTTGTATCCCTGTCTGTGAAGAGTGCAGACAGACACAAAGGCATTTCTTGCTCTGAGTGCACATGTAGGTGTCACAGAATTAAAATCCATCCACAAATGAGATTCATTGCAAGGTAGTCTCAGAGGCCTCTGTGTAAGACAAATTATCAAGATGAGCCTTCAAGACAGCAAGAAAGAGACAATCCATCTGATGGTTCTCTTTGAAGATGGTTTTTGAAAAATCTATTACCACAGCAGCTGAGGAGGTCTTCTGTTGGAGGCTCTATCTTGAGCTTGTCTGTGCTAAGGCCCTCAGATCATTTGAGCGACATTGTAGAGAACACAGGTCCAATTAAATGGGACTGTTCTCTTGCCTTAGCAGAAGATAGGTGAAACTAGTTTGGTCTTCTACCTTAGTTGGNTTGAAAGGAGCAGAGGTAGATGGAGAACCAAACCATTTGGTCAGTGTGTCAGAAAAGGTGTGGGTTCAAAGTTCTAGCTCCATCCTAGAAAAATGACTGTTGGTGGCAGTTCTTTACATAGAAAATATATCGGTTTTTTCCTGATAGCACAGCACTGCTCTCTTGAGTGCTAGTTCTGTAACTATAATTGCATTGGTAATTTTGTACCTTGGTACTTGTGCTTTGAGGCCTCCTCAACTACACGTTCCTCACCAAGACCTGAAATGGTGCTTGCTTGGGCAGCCTTTCTGCCCTTTTGTGGTGGAAAGGGTCTGCACTTCTCCAAATGGTATTCCTTTTGTTGTCTAAAACACTTTTCTCACTGCTGCACAGGCTCCATCTTAAAAAACCAGGAGGACACTTTTGCGGCAGAGCTACATCGACTCAAGCAGCAGCCGCTCTTTAGTTTAGTGGACTTTGAGTCAGTAGTTGACTGGATACGGAGCACTGTTGCTGAGGTAAGTATCTTAGGAAGGATAAGTACTGTGCAGGCTGAGGAGCTCTTCAGGTTTGGGAATGACTGGGAGAAGATAGAATTGGTGACTGAAGAAGTGTGTGAAAGCTCCAGGTAGCTGTCATGTTCTTGTGGGGCTCAGAGCTTTGTGTTACCCCAGCTTCTCATGATGAAAGGACATTAACAAATACTGTGCATGGGAGAAAGGGAACTTTTAGATTATTTTTTAAATTCACTTGAAACAGTTATAGAACTTTTTATGATGCTTTCAGCGTAATAGATGGTCTCTCACTGGACAAGTTCTTTGCTGTGGCAAGGTCTGGGGCAGAGACTGTGACCTAAGATGATGTGGAGGTTAGAGATGTGACAGCAAAGCTGGGGTGGAATTGGTTTCTTAAGGATTCGTTTGGTTTTTATCATGAGCCTTCCTGCAGGTTTCTTAGTTTCCTGCTGGTGTGCACGAAGACTGTTCTAACTGGTAGCATTGACTGCCTACACACAGGATTCTTAGGATGTTTTCTTATACTTTATATAGCATTTTACATGGGTACTTTTCTGTATGCATCACAAGTATTTTAGCACAGCTACTGTTCTCCCTGAATTGGTTTAGATAAACCTGAGAAGGTTTCTTTTGTTTTTGTTTTGTCATTAGCATCTTTGGAAACTGATGGTGGAAGAATCAGATTTGCTAGGACAGCTGAAGGTAGTGTACCTGATACATTGGTTTTGCTAAAGCAGCTTAAATTTAAAAAAAATTTCATTTATATTTTAGTGTTTTTTTCCCATTACATACTTTAGTGTCTTAGATTCTGCATGTTCTTCTTCAGTGTGAAACTGGTTTAATTTTCTGGGTCTCAAGAATGAACAATGAGTCAGAGACAGAGGAGTATGTGTTTGTGGTTTTGTGGTTTGCACCTTGAAGCAAAACCAGCATAGACTTCTTGGGCACTAGGTGAAATTCAGAGCTTTCCAGATGTGTTTTCAAATGGCAGTTGTTGTCCAAGCAATAATGAAAATGGATGCCTGAAATGTCTGCTCATTTTTTGATAATGCTTATATACAAAAAAATGATCTCCACAGATTATAAAAGACTTCTACCTTTTGGGAAGGGGTGAGCTGTTTCAAGCCTTCATTGACACTGCACAGCACATGCTAAAAACACCACCCACAGCTGTAACTGAACACGGTGAGTGTTGCTTATTAATTTACTGAGCTGCCCTTGCTGGGGTATATATAGCAGAAAGATGGTTAGCCACATCCAGCACAGAAGAGCTCTGTCTTATCCTCTGGGTGTTGTTAGTTTTGAACAAACAGCACTTCTGAATTAGATTTGTCTCACACAGTGGGTGAAAATAACATCTCTCCTGATGGCAGGTTTCTCCCCATATTTAAAACCAGTGGAAGTAGCATGTCAGTTTTGTCTTCTGTGGCCAAGCATAAATAATGAATAGGTGCAAAATCAGCACTAGCTGCATCATCTTGTGTTGGTATCTGTGCTCTCTTGTCAGATGTCAACGTTGCCTTTCAGCAGTCTGCTCATAAAGTGCTGTTAGATGATGACAACCTTCTTCCTCTGCTTCATTTAACCATTGAGTATCATGGCAAGGAGCATAAAGGTATCTACTTGTATTTTTAGTAGTGAGTTAAGAGGGGGGCTAATGACCTGGTTTTCAAGTGTTGCTACATACCGTTCTCTGAAGTTAAACAAATACTGTTTCCTTTGCAGCCTTGTGTGATGGCCTAGCCTGCTTTAGGTGGTCTTATTTTTTTTCTTTCCCCTTTTCTTCCTTACCATGGCTGTCTTGACTGAGAAAATTATTTAATTCAGCACTTTGATTGTTTTCAGATGCTTCTCAGACTCGTGAAGGGCCTTCCCGTGAGTTGTCTCCACGTGAAGCCCCCACATCTGGATGGGCAGCTCTGGGTCTCTCTTACAAAGTTCAGTGGCCACTGCACATCCTCTTTACTCCTGCTGTTCTGGAGAAGTAAGTACTAGGGTATGGTCTTTGTATATACATCTCTAGGTTCCCTGACCTCAGGTGCCCACTAATGAACTGTAGGGCTTTTCCTCTTTGGAGAGACAGGTAAGAAGTTGACGTTGCTCCTTGAACCTTAAAATGTCTCTTTCCACCTGATCATATTGAGAGTATTTGTTGCAACAACAGTAAGACCAGCAAGATGCTGGCAGATCTGTGCTGCTACATGAACAGTGCTACTTTGACGAAACACTGTCAGTTCTTTCTTCCTTAGGATGAATTACCTTTGTATTTTTTTAGATAAGTAACCAATACAAGCAGAAATCTTGGCTCTGAGATGAGCCATCATCTGACCTATCCTGTCTTTTGGCAGACAGCCACCTCCTGTTTCTTTTTCTGGGCTTGCATTGTTATATTCTCCAGCACCCGCACCCAAGGAAGGTTTTAGTCTTGACCAACTGGGTATTTTTTGACTGCAGGTACAACGTTGTGTTCAAATACCTGCTGAGTGTACGACGAGTCCAGGCTGAGCTGCAGCACTGCTGGGCTCTCCAGATGCAACGCAAGCACCTGAAATCTAACAGAACTGATGCCATCAAGTGGCGTCTGAGGGACCACATGGCATTCCTTGTAGACAACCTCCAGTATTATCTGCAGGTCAGGATTCTTTCTACCTTAAGGAAATCACAATTTCTTTTGGAGCAAGTCTAGAACTTTCTCTGACTTCCCAAACTTAGTACTACAATTATAAAGTTTCTGGACTTAGGAAACAGGGAGTGTTGCTGGAAATGCAGGAGTTTTGGCTCTGCAGTGCTACTCACCATTTGTGAGAAGCCAGAGTCATCTTTGAAGTATCACCATTAAGGTGCCATCCTGGCTTCTACCTTTGCCCCTCTAAGTGAACTCCAGTTTGAATTAAGTGAATTAAGTTTTGTCAGGGGCTGTTTGGTTTTTTTTTTTTAAAGAATTAAAAGAAGTCCTATTCTGACCATTGGAAGTAAAAAAGAGACTTTTCAAATGTAAACACCAGTAGCATGATTTTGTGAGGATTACAAATCATTTTGTTAACAGCCATAACAGCTGAACTGAGGGAGCTTGGCTTTCTAGATTCTCCAGATGAGCTGGCTGAGCTTTTGCACTGCAGCCTTTGCCTGGAGACTCCAGGTAGTATGTCTTAGTGTAAAATACATATTACTACAAGGAAGTACCTTTTCAGTAGATAACTAGAAAGGGAAATGGTCACTTTCTTTAAGATTAATAATACTTAGGCATCAAAAGTAGTCTTTTTCCAATGCCCCCACAATTGTGTGCTGTTATCTACAGTTCCCTGTTCAGGAGGTAGGGAGAAGGTGATCCTCAGCCTCTGAGGTAAGGGCAGCAGTAAGGAAAGTAAGTTTCTTACACAGAAGTTCTGACTGGTCTTAAGTACTCCCATTGCCAGGATACTAATGAGCCTTCTGTGTGTCTATCAGGTGGATGTACTGGAGTCTCAGTTCTCACAGCTGCTGCAGCAGATCAATGCCACGAGAGACTTTGAGAGCATACGACTGGCTCATGATCATTTCTTAAGTAATCTGTTGGCTCAGTCTTTCATCCTCCTAAAACCTGTAAGCAAGTCTTGTTTTCACCTTTTATCTAAAAATTCTCCAGCTGCCCTAAGAAACACACCTTTTTGAACAAACATGACAGACCAGCTCTTTTGAAACAAATCAGTGATAGTCTCCTGCAGAGCAGCCAGCACTTCTAGAAGTAGAGCAGATATAAACTGGAACAGATAAGTGATTTGAGATCACTTAATTTATAGTTGGCTAGCATGGATGCTGCATTCCTGGCAATTTTAAATAAAGATTACTCCAGTGTTCAGTTAACCTCAGGCCATGGTTTAGACTCAGCTGGCAGCAGAGCTCAGCATAGCTGCTGGCTTACTGCTCCTGCACATGTTCCCCATACATACACACACACAGTGGTATGGGGAAAATTGGAAGAAAAAGGCAAAACCCTGCTGATCAGGTAAAGACAGTTTAGTAGAACAACACAAAGAAGAAACAGCAATAATAATTAGTATATAATAGTGGGGGGACCTACAGAAAGGCTAGGGAAGGACTGTTTAGAAGGGCTTGTAGTGATAGGATGAGGGGCAATGATTTGAAACTGGAGCAGGGGAAATTTACATTGGACATTAGGAGGAAGCTCTTCACAGTGAGGATGGTGTGACACTGGAACAGGTTGCCCAGAGATGTGGTTGAGGCCTCATCTCTGGAAACAGTCAAGATTAGACTTTAATGTGTCCCTGGGCAGCCTGATCTAGTTGGAGATGTTCCTGCTGACTGCACAGGGGACAAGATGCACTTTGAGAGTCCCTTCCAATGCAATCTGTAGTACAAAACACAGCACCCAACGGTGCCTGAGAGCCAGTCCTGCCTCACAAAGGAGCTTACCCAAGCCACCCTCTGCTGTCCCATCAGCCCTCTGCTTATATAGTTGGCAAGATGTAATGGTGTAGAATACCGTGGCTGACCATTGGCTGAATCAGTTGGCTGCCCTGGCTCTGGCCTTCTCCCAGCTTGTGAAAATCAACCCTCTCCTAGCCAACCCCAGGACACCTTAACTTACTTTTTGTCTTTATATTTTTCTCACAGGCAATCTTATCAAAGTACTAATTAGCATAGTGCTGGGAACAGTATTCCTGAGGGACTCATTCTGAAATGCAGATCGACTTAGGAATTCCCTCTCATGCTTTAGTGGAAAAATCCTTGAGATGTTCCTGAGTGGACTTTAAGATATTTTTTTAATCATTGTTTTAGTAAAAGATACATTACAGAGTGTTGCCAGGATTTTTATTAAAGGCATAGCCTCACAAAAACCTTCTCAAAGAAGGTTCATATCAATGAAAGGGTGATCCCACAGTGTGTCCACTCTGGAGCTTCTAAGTGT
Organism: Semnornis frantzii; assembly: GCA_013399775.1. Classification (NCBI taxonomy): domain Eukaryota; kingdom Metazoa; phylum Chordata; class Aves; order Piciformes; family Ramphastidae; genus Semnornis; species Semnornis frantzii. The sequence continues at coordinate 24,731 of VWYK01120136.1, forward strand.
TCCAGCAGTTAGTTACTTCTGTGAGGCATTTGGGCTTTTCTAGCACTCTTCAATGCAATTTACCCTTCCAGGTTTTGTGAACAATGAAACCAAAGCCTCAAACCACATCTTGCTATTCTTTAGTCTTCCTTCTCAGTCCTAAAGCTGAAGTGATGGCATGCTCATTGGATATCAGTGACTTTTTTTTGTCCTTTTTTTTCTGTAGAAAACCTTTCAAGAATGCTAGAAGTGCCTTAACATCTTCCTTATGGATTAAACACATAGCATCAGAAATGCTCTGATTGTGAATGCTGCAAATTCTCAGGTGCTCAGAACAGCTTTCTCTGGATTTCAACTCTGTTTAAGCTACTATTTTGTACTTCTTTTCCCATACAGGTTTTCCACTGCTTAAATGAAATTCTGGATCTTTGTCATAGTTTTTGTTCTCTGGTCAGTCAGAATTTGGGCCCGCTAGATGAACGGGGAGCTGCACAGCTCAGTATTTTGGTGAAGGTGAGTCTGTTTCTGTGGACCTCTTCTCTCATGCAAACATTTGTCAAAGCAGTCCTCTTGAACAGCTGTAGAATAGGAATAAGTTTAAGCTGAAACCTTCAATGTGACACCTTACAATGATTTCAATTAATCAGTTGTTCTTAAGGAATGTGTCCAGAAAGGCAGAAATTACCCTGTTGGAATAGAAAGGAGGTATGAGGTGGGCATCAGTCAGTGCCTCTGCCCCTGCTTTTAGATACCTAACACCCCATAATTCTTACCTTATACTGTACAGCAAGCATTACTTCTTTTTCTGGGACCCTTTTCTTCAGGCTCTTAAAGGATTGTTTAGGCAAGAACAGAGATGAAAGGCTTGGTTGGTCTCTTGAGAGCCCAGAACTGACTTCCTCTAATTCGCAGGGCTTCAGTCGCCAGTCATCGCTTCTCTTCATGATTCTCTCCAGTGTTCGCAACCATCAGATAAACTCTGACTTGGCTCAACTGCTGCTACGCTTGGATTATAACAAATACTACACTCAGGCTGGAGGAACCTTGGGCAGGTAGGAACATCTTCAGGGTTGCTTGTAGCATTGTCCTGAGGTACTTGAAGTACAAAGCAATGTGAGGGAGCAGTCATAAGTCATTTTTATTGATTGTGTAAGCTAAAGCAATTAGAGGGAAGTGTTGATAGATACTATGGCAGAAATGTAACAAACCAGCATGAGTTAATTTTCTGTGTTCATGTGCTTTCTCCAAGTGTTTCAGCATGATGAACCAGCTGCTAGCTCATGTTGCTAGCTCACATGCTGTGAGTTGATAATTAATACTGTACCCTTCTCTTGCAGCTTTGGTGTTTAAGTGCTAAGACCTTTCCTTGGCTGTGACCAGACGTCAGAGCAGTGGGCACTGCTGCTCCTGAAAGTTTGCACTCCACAGACTTTTCCTTGTAGTTGTTTCAAAAGGAATTGACAGGAAGCGCCCCTCAACGTGAGGCTGCCCACTGGCTGCAGAAAGCATACTCTTTTTCTTCTGAACTGGTCAGAAGATCCATTCTGCAGCGCTGCATATACTTACAAATGCTTCTGGGGAGGCACTCAAAGTGAAGAAGCAACAACAAGAACTGTCTTAACTCTTCAGCCCGCACGTTGGCATATGGAGGAGGTAGTCTGTTCTTGACTGTGAGTGAAGTTCTGCCTGCATTCAGAGGTCCCACTTGTGCAGTACCCAGTGTCTGCTCATCAAATTACATACTTTCAGCTAAGTGAAACAACTGCAAGAGCAGCTTGAGGAGAAAGGAGAGGGTGAGAAGGAATAGATTGAGTCTCTTCTCATACAGCACACTACTCTAGCAACTCTTTATAGGCAAAGGAGTCACTAGTGATGGCCATCTGCTTCCCCTATAAAACTTGAGTGCTAAAATCACATGCATCGAGAGAGAAATAAGAGCTTTCTACCCTGTTTAAAGTACAAAGCTCTCTGCTTGCTGGAAAGTGGGTTAGAACTGAAACTGAAGGAGAAACTTAACTAGGATGCCAGCTCTAAATGTACTGTTTCCACTCACACTTGTTTTGAATGCCACTAGTGACTATCCCGCTGAACCAAAATAAAACCATCTTGTCATGCAATTATGTGGAATAGTGTCAGTGTCTGCACCCAGGTGCCATGGGGACTAGAGTGGGACACTGCACAGCGTCCTCCTTCAACAAAAAGCAGCATCTGGCAGGAAGTGCTTGCATGCTATAGAGGTTTTCTAAACTTGCTCTAACAGACACTCTTGCTCCAAATCCGTGTGGGTGAATGGCAGAAGGGGCCCTCCAGTCCACCACTGTGGTAGTGACAGACTTGGCCTTCCTTTACAACTTGTTTTGTGTTGAGTGAGCTGAACTGTACTAATTCTAGAGAAATGTAAGCACTTATTTACTCTCTACCCTCCTCTGGAGGCTCAGACCAGAAATAACTAGATGGAGGAGGCTCAGCAGCTACCACAAGAGATTGAACATTTATTTCATCATAAAAGTCCAGCAGATAAAACTATATACAGTAATCCATGCACACTGTCCAATTACACAAACATTTAAAACGTGATTAAAACACAGCCTGCACAACATGGAGACAGCGGAGCAAAGGTTTCTTTTAGTGGGGGACATAGTCATGTTTGTATTTTGGGTGCTTGTTGTAGCCTACTCTCTCCCCAGCAATAAGGCTCTGGATCACCCATTCTTGTGAGACAACAGGCAGCTGTAAAGCTTCTGCACACTTCAAGACACCAGCTGGGCAGGAAAAGTCAGTCACTACCACATCATAAAGACCCAGAGCGAGATCTGCACAGAAGGAAAGACAGGCATATGTCAGGTGAAAAGAAAAAGGATCTCTGCAGCAGATCAGTGTATTTCACCACTATGGATCTGTCTTCCATTCCTATCCAGGAACTTCTCTTTGTAGAAGCTGAGAAGTGCTCTACAGAAACACTGCACCTTGCCAGTAAGCAACTCCCTCTAGCTGAGACAAGTTAACAAAACCAGTAGCCAGTACAGGCAGGACTAGATGACCATGAGTCCTGACCTCAGGCTGTCAGTACTAGGGCCTACATCCAGATGAGTTTAGGGCTTACTGCAGTGGCCTGCAGAAAGTAGAGGAGCACATCCTGCCTGATTCTCCCTTTCAGCATGGGCTGGAAGCTGAGGGCTTGTGTCCTGAATTGCTGCAGCATCTCCGTCTCTAAGAGATAGGTTTTCTAGACTACATTTAAGGAGACAGCTAGGATCTGTTCTTTCCCTGCCTTTAGGCTTAGCATTGTAAGACATCCTAAATTGTTACCAGCCATACTAGATACTACAATGGTGTGAGGTTCCAAACTACAAGGCCTGACAAACTGGCCAATGAGTACCTTTCTTGTGAGCATTTGAGTAATGTTGCTTTACAGATGCTGCTCCCCCTGTCATGAGGATTTCTGACCACAGATCCAGGAAGTTTTGCTGCTGGTCTGACACCAGGAGAACCTTCAGGTTATGGAATGGGTTTTCTCGTGGGTGCCTGCAAAATAAAGAGAAATGCAGACTGCTAATAATACCCTATAGTCTGAGACTCTAAGGACCTTTATCTACTTCTAGTCACCCAACTGGCTCCCATAATGGTAGAGTATCTGGCATCAGTGTCCTGCTCTTCCACCTCCCCTGAAACACTTGGCACAAACACCCTCTCTTTACAGATAGTAATACAGTGCTCGAGGGGTGTATGTGCAGCAGTCCAAATCCAAAGTTAGACTAAGCTTCTCCTTAATCCTGAACCACCTTTGTACATACCAAAATGGCTCACTTATACAGCGCAGAGTGGGCAGGCACAGGTCTTCTGCCCAAGAGCTTACAGAGATTTACAAATTAGCAGCTCTGCTATGAGGACAGGCTGAGAGAGTTGGTGCTCTTCAGCCTACAGAAAAGAAGGCTTTGAGGAGACCTTATAGTAGCCTTCCAGTATCTGAAGGGGGCCTACAGGAAGGCTGGGGAGAGATTATTTACAAGGTCGTGCAATGACAGGACAAGGGGCAATGGGTTTAAACTGGCAGAGGGGACATTTAAACTGGATGTTAGGAGGAAGTTCTTTACAGTGAGGGTGGTGAGACACTGGAACAGGTTGCCCAGGGAGGTTGTGGCTGCTCCCTCCCTGAAGGTGTTCAAGCCCAGGTTGGATGAGGCCTTGAGCGACCTGTACTAGTGGGAGGTGTCCCTGCCTATGGCAGGGAGTTGGAACTAGATGATCTTTGAGGTCACTTCCAACCTTACCATTCTATGATTTCATGAAATTGCGTTTGTCCACCCTCCACCTCACCCAAGGCATCTGACCTGTCAACTGCTCTCAAACAGCCCTACAGGATTAAACTGGTTTCAATACATAGCAAAGGAAGAGCAAAAAGCACAGCAGCGTTGCCTTCCTTCATCCATTTCTGAGCAATTGCAGGAGTCAGCCAAGAGCGTGGGAAGTGTGTGAACTCAGTCTCCCTCACAAGGAGAGTGACCTCTTTCTCACTTCCCAGGAGATGGCCTGTTTTGTGTGCCTTGGCATTGAAGATCACTGCAAAGCCAAGGAAAGATGGAAGTGCTGTTCCTATATGAAGGGACAGCATGGAGAGCAGTGCTAAGGCCTCCTCCAGTACTTGTAGTATTCAAAAGCCCCCCAGGTGTAACACTTCTCTCCAGTTAAATCCTCAGTCTGTGGACTCAGCTCATGGTTACTTGGCACATACCATTCTAGCAATTTCTGCTCCTGGAGGCTATAACCAGCTGGCAGAAGGTAATTCCGGTAATTCTGCAGCTGGTTGGCATGGCAGCTGTCATGGACCCAGATGTGGGACACGCAGGGGATGCCCCTGGCAAGGCACAGCAAGTATTTCCGGGTGCGGCAATGCTGGTCCGCGATTAGCAGACACTGGTAGGCTGCATTACACTTTAGAGATAAAAAGACATGTAAGCAGGAGACAACATCTCAGAAAGCCCCACAAATTATCTTGCTGCTCGGCACCTTAAAGAAGGAAACACCTGAAACTCTGATCTTCACAGTCATATGATGTGAAAGGGGAGTTATGAACAGACTGAAACCAGGAGTACCTGTAACCATCACCTACTCCAAGCTATGGTGTCTGTGGGCAAAAAACCTGCCTGCAGGGTGTCATAGCCCTTCCAGTCCAGACAAAGGAGAAGACTCATCTTTTAGTCTGACACCCTTAAGTCCCTACAGAAGACTCCACATCCTCAGGCAAGGTCCTCCAAGAACAATTTACCCTCTGTTAAAGTGACTCTTAATTTTAGTTGTCCAAGAGCTCTAAGTGTTCTGAGGCACAGAGGTGTGGTAAGACCACATCTGGGGTGCCTGAATCCACTCCTAGGTTCTGAAGTACAAGAAAGTCACAAGACATAGTGGATCTGACCCAGCAAAAGACCAATAAAGGTATGTAGAGACAGGAGCTTCTGACACACAGAAGAGGCTGAGAGGCTTTTTTTTTTAAGGCCAAGAAGGGGAAGCCTGGGTGAGGTCTTATCATGACTGACAAGAGGGTGTACAAAAGGTGGAGTCAGCCTCTTGGTGTTACCTGCTAAAAGGACAAGAAGCAATACTTACAAATTGAAACATAGAAAGAAAAAGGTAAAAGAAAAAAAAAAAAAAGTATTTCCTAATTGAGGGTGGTCAAACATTGGATCAAGTTGCCCAAAGAGGTGGCAAAGTTTCTGTCCTTGAGCAGACTCAACTGTACAAGGACCTAAGTGATCTCTACTTGGCCCTGCTTTCAGCAGGGGGGGTTGGATGAGCTACAGATATTCTTCCCAGTCTCAACTATTCCATGATTTTTGTTTTAAGTCAGAAAGTGGGCCTTACCTGGGTTTCATTGAAGTCTTCCAGGACATAGCCAGCTCCTGCTCGCAGCTGCTGTGCTATGTAGTGTTTGTCATACGGAGTGATCTCTAAAAATTCTACAGCAGAAACAGGAAGTTCAAGTTTTGGCTATAATCTTTCTGCTTATGTCCAAATAATCCTCAGTCTACAGAGCTATCACCTGTTCCAGTAAGGGACCCTAGCCTTTCTCCCAGAGATATCTAGAGAAAACCTTTGAGAGAATCAAAACCCAACCAACCAAGCAGGGGCAGCAGCAAGGGAAGCAAGGCACCAGCCAAACCAGCCAAGTGAGCATCTAGACACTGTTCTCGTGTTGCAGTTCACTGCGTAAAACATGAGTATGACAAAGGCAAACTGGAGCAACCCATTCATGCTTTCATGTCTTGTGTTTCCCAGCACTATCCCCTGTCTCTCAAAACCTTCCTTCTCTTCCACTATTCTGCAACTGCTGATCTCACTGATTTTCACACCTTTCTTAACTTGCTGAACAGTCCTGTGATCACCATTGAGGTCTGCTGCATTTCAGGCTGCAAATTCTCTAAAACAAAGACTGAGTCTTAGGTCCTTTCTGCAAAGGATTAAAGAGCAAAAGGGTAAGTAAGCGCTGACATGAATGCCTGATCAGACAGCACCCAGTGTTACTCCCAAAGCCACAGCACTCTGCTTGGAAATCCAATGGGTAAGATTTGTCTCACCTTCTTCCTCCTCACTACTCCCTGTAGGACCATCTGATGGCTTCTGGTGATTGACCAATTTGTCACTGGGTGTTGCCATGGTGAGGAGAAAGGCATAGCCCAAAAACAGAGTCTTATTGTGGGGCAAGGGTCCGAGATGGTCCTCTGGTGCTGGAGGATCTACAGCATCTACACTTTCACAGGTGCTTACAAACTCTCCGGCTCTGACAGCTCCTGCAGAGACAGAAGCACCATGAGTCTCTGTGCTGGTTTGAGGCTAATTGGAATATTTTAATTAAAAAAATAGATTATAGGCTGTGGAAAGAAAGCAATGGTGATGTCTACTTCACTCATAGGCTTGCTGAGATGTATAAGAACAAGAACACAAACATAGATAATACACATAGGGAGTCTTGTCTCTGTCTCTCTGGGAGCTTCTGGCCTCTGCTAACCTAACTAACCACTAAGCTTCTAATCCCCCTGGCTGATCCTCCGAACTCATCTTGTGTGTAAGGCAAACCCTGGGGTAAGGTAGGGGGGTGGAAAGAGGGTGGAAGGGTGGNACCATCATGGTCTCAAAAGTCAGGTTCAGCACAAAGACCTTGGGTAAGACTGGGGTTATGTTCAACTTTAGCTAATTTTTTTGGAGGAGAGAGGAGGAGGCAGGACTGGGTTAGGATTGCACTAGGAAACAGGGATCTTTTAATCTTCTGGTTACAAAGAATCGTCAAACCAAACCTGAATGACTACTGGGAAAATGTTTGCCGGTCTGCCAACATCCTGAAACAACACTTAGGTCTGCAAACAGTTCCTTTAACAGCTAGGTGTTCAGGACTGACTAAACAGGTAAAACAGTTAAGAAATGAGAGAGGTAAACCATGTCATTAAGGTCAGAACACATGGATGGCAGAGTAAGAACTTAAGACTATGCTAAGAATACCTCTGGCTGCTGAATGCAGCCAGGGAGAATCAGTCTCAAATCCTGCAGGGTAAACATTGCTAATATCATCTACTTTTTGTTTATGGGAAGTGGAAAAATAAATCACAGAAGTACCAGGGAGGGAAAAGAAAACACAAAACAAAAACTAGCTGATTGCAAGTTTCAGAGCAGAAAACAAGGTTCACCAGGCTTCATCAGGGTGGACTTGCGGCCACGTTTAGCAGGGGATCTCTCATCCTCAGAAGCAACAAGTTTCCTTTTCCCAGACAGCGTGCCTGGTGGGACACGTGGGCTCTCCTGCCCTCTGCGAGTGGGAGTTGTGCTGCTGCTGGAAGTGCTGGGAGAGCCAAGGTTACTACGTCGCTTACGCTTCCCCTCCACAAGGTTATCTGTAACACAGCAAGCAGAGATCAGTCACTGCCTCACCTAACTCCACAAGCTTTCAACCTACCAATTTGTACAGAGGTGTTTTAACTCTGTAGAGCCTAGAAGGCACACACTACCACCCCCTGACAGAGAAAAGCAAGAAAAAAAAGTAAATTAAGATCAAATCCTCCCAGCAGCCATTCCCCAAGTGTACATGAGTGCAGCAGCACTGCTGCCACAGGAGCAGACCACTCTCCTGTTCTTCACAATACCACTAAGTATCTGAGCAAAACATGAAACAATAAAAAGATCTCAAAGCTTCTGTTATAAAGTACCAAAAGCACTGCTGAATACCCAGAAAGATTTAAATATCGGTAATTCAGATCAGGAACCAGAAGCAGCTCAAAAGCACAAGAAGCAGAACTGCAGAGCCAGCAGTTACCTCCCCTTACCAAGACTGATGTCAGCAGCTTTGGTCAGGGGGGTGACAGGTTCATAAGGGCCTAGCCCAAACTGCTCCCGGAGCTTATTTCCTTGTTCCAGAGACAGAATCACGGCCATTCGTTTGTACCACTTCCTCTGGCCCTCCTTTTCAATGCAATAGTACAGCTCTCCAGACTCCTTCCGATGTCCCTTCACCACGCCTGAGGAGACAGCAAATGACACCTGTTAACCAGCTACACCTAGGTGTCTTATCCTTCTGGATCAGCACCCATTTCCCACTACATTCAGCAACTCAGAAAACTCAAGACATGGAGAAAAACAAGAAATGGAGTTCTCAGAAAAACAAGAATGGAGCTCAAGTGCTTACCTGCACTAAAGTACTCGTCCTCTGAGAGTGCAGTCACCTCAGTTTCCAGTGGGATAGGATCACAGAGTAAAATGTCTTTTCCTAGCACATCGCATTCATATCCATCATCAAACAGCAGCTTGTATTTTCCTGCCCCAACATCTTGGGTAATCATGCCAGAATAGAAGTACCCATTTGAGGACCACTTTGCTACAACCCTGAGGCCCACAAAGCTGCTCCCAGAGGATGAGTCTGTACAGTCCATGTGCCCTGTCACCACTTGTAATGGTATTTCTGGAGAGTCACTTCGACGTAAGGCACAGAAGCCAGAAGTGTCAGATTTCTCCCCTCCATCTGGCAGGCGAACTGAACGAGTAAATGATTTCTCCTCAGGTGATGCCGTAGTTGAGAGATCCTCTACACCTGGCAGTCCAGCTGAATCTCTGTAGAAAAAGCAGTCCCATAAGGATCAGGAAAAACGACTACTGAACAAAAAACACTTAGGTGAGATGCTTGCAGCTGTTACATGGTATCACCCAAAGCTAGCTCCCAAAACACTTGGTACTCCTCTTCCTCTGTCATGTTCAGATAGCAGCTCCCCAGCCTCAGCAATAAATTAAAGCTGCAGCCTCCTTTATCCTAGGTACCTTGTTCCGGTTGCTCGAGATGGTGGACGGCCTCTTCTTCCCCGTCCACGAGGTGTCCCAGGTGCTCTGCCACCCTGACGAGTGCCATGTACGGAGTCCTCCTCTTCCTCACAAGGCAGTGCTCCTGCCTGGCTAACTCTGAGCGGAGATGTTGGCTGACCAGCTCCTTTCCTAGGGCTAGAAAATTTGAGTTAACTGCTTTGAAAAGAGAAGCCACCTCATTAGGATTCCCCCCTTTTCTCTGTGATCTCACAACTGGTAAAGAAGTGCCCAGAGCTTACCCAAAGCAACGTCTCCTAAGGAAGCAAGCTAACCCTTTAGGGAGAAGAGATATGCAAGCAAAGACTATGTCCTTGTGCTTTCAAGTCTTGTGTATCCCAGAACTATCCCTTGTCACTCAAAACCTTCCTCCTTCTATTACACTATTCTGCAATTGCTGGTCTTGATGATCTTCTGTTCATCAAGCCAGATCTTTCCCAGAAAATCCTTGGTGTAGGGTTTACCCTGCTTCACAAACCACCCAAGCCAGCTGCTGGCTTCTGCAAAATCCCTGGGCTTCCTTTCCCAAGGCTCTGCACATACCTTAATTTTCCTAGAACACCTCTGCCAACAGGTAAAGCAAATGCTCCAGTTTCTGTCCCACACACTTTCCCTTTGACAGCTCCAGTCCCTCGCCCTGAGCTGCTGCTGTGGGCGGCAGAGTGACCACTGCTAGTTCCACTGGATGTACGGTGGAGGCTTGAGGCCTTAGATGAGAAGGAGCTGACATCAGCAAGGTCCCCTGAGGTCAGCAATGATCCCACTGCATTTCTAGAGGAGGATGTGTCAGTCTCACACTCCTGGCACTCCACCACAGGCTCCTCAGTTTCCTTAAGAAAACAAAAAAGTTTTGTCCAAACTGATAGTGATGCAGCTGCTAGACAGAAGCTCTATGGCCACAACGCAAAGGCACAGACAAGCTGAGCCTGTATCCATGATCTGAAGATGGCTGTGCAGATTTCAGTCTGCACTGATCTGTGGCAGACAGTGAATCTCTCACTACAGGCCTGCAGCCGCAGTGTGAAGAAGTCACATCAAGAATGCAGTGGACAAGGCAGAGCCTCTGGTTAATACAAAAATGAGTCTGGTGTTGAGAGTGTAACTGCAACAAACAGAGGAGACACTAGCCTTTGGTTATGAATAGCCCCAGATCAGTACTCATTGTAACGCCACAGCACCAGACTCTTGTCTAATGTTGTCTTGTGTGCTTTACCTCTACGGCAGAACAGCCCTAATGTTCTACTGCTGGCAGGATGACATGATCCCTGTGCACATCCAATAAACATTTGTCAGCTACCTTTTGAGATTCCCTAAAGTGTTTCCAATTAATGAATGGGCAACACACCAACACAAAAGCACTAGCAACAGGTTTGTTTAACTGCAGGGTTTAAATTGCTTTATGTAGACCTCTTAGAGCATCTGGTCCCTGAGACTCAAAAAGAGTGCAGTTTAAAATGACACTGAGATGCAAAATAGGCTGAACTACCTCAAATAGTCCAATTTTACAGGCAGGTTTTTGCTTACTGCTCTATCCTGATGACACTCCAAGAATTTTAAAGCAGTTCGAAGTACAGAGTTAACTTTCTTGTCTGGTTATTTGAGAAAAAAGTTACTGTGTCTTCAGAATACAGCAGGGGCCAGAAAATACAGCAAAACCAATCACACAGCTCTTGCCTTGCACTAGCAGTCCTCATTTGCTCATGAATAAAAGCGCCATCACGGCATGCTGACTTATTCCTCAGCTCATGTTCAGCAGCCACAGCACACTGATTTGATTTTTCTGCCAACGTATCATTACATTTAGCCCTGAAAAACAGGAACTTACCTCAACTACCTTTCGTTCCACCTCTGCACCATTGATGTAGTAGACATCTGTTATCACACGTGTGACAACGGTGCGCACCTCTCGAATGGTTCGTACATGGCGGCGTTGAACTTGGCCTTTGGGTGGGTGAAGAAGGTTAAACTCCTCCTCTCCCTGTAATAAACAGGACAAATCAGAAGCAAAACAGACCACGACCAAACCCAACTAATTTCTGCATAGAGCTATGTCTACCGTACAGTTTCTTCATGCCATGTTCAAGTACTGGGGTAAAGGAAATTTTTGTATCTTCTTGCAAATTAGATGAAACAACCTTCGAGAGGAGTGAACTGGACACATTCTGCTGACAGGTAAAAGGGAAATCACAGCAGCCCAAGAAAGAAACAGCAAACTTGCTGTTTCCTTCAGTGGACTCTCTCTGACATATCACATCAATGCTGCACTGCATGTTTATGGCCCTGTTAATCTGTTTGCTACAGGATGCACTGTTTTGAAGTTTAGGAGAAAAACAGTATTTTCCTGCTCTTCCCTTTCACAAGAAAATACACAAGGCTGTAGCTGCAAGGCAGTGAATTTTGTCAAGTCTGCCATACTTTCTGAAATACTAATTCAAAGTTATGAATCTTATTAAGACGTTTCTCTGGAGGAGCTCTCCTCTTGTGTGTTCATCCATCAACATGGATGGAGTGGCAGAACAAGCTGTCAGGTAGGTGCAAAACAGAAGGCATCAAGCCCTTCATTCAAAGTTTCACAAAACTCCCTTCTCCGTCTGCCAAAGAGTGAAGATTTTATAAGCATTAATCACATCTGGACACACACAAAAACCCCCAAAACAACAACAAAACCAAATCACAAATCAACCAACCAAAACTTATCAGTCTTGTTTTTCCAGAAAACAAATGTAGAGACGTTCAATTCCCAAATTCATGCTGCCCACTGAATGTTGCAACCTTATCAACCTGTGTACAGTTGATACAGGAAAACCTGGGACATGAACATTTTTAAGTGGTCTTTTGACCTTTTCCAACAGAGAACCTACTGTTAGTGAATTTACTGGCTGAAAGGATGCAGCGAAATTAAATACAGACAGCATACAACCCACCTGACTGTGCAGAGAGTCTGTGTCCTCTCCAGAGGCATTCATGAGCTTTCCCCCACTCTCCTCAGTTTGGACATTTGCATCTTGTCGCCCAGGTCTTTGCCCAGACATACTGGTTCCTACTTCCACCTGCCTACAGATTTCTTCTGATGTTTGTGTTGCTGTTGTCGCAGTTGTCAGGGTGAAAACACAACCTGCTGCAGTCTGAGTCCCTTTATTCCTGGTGTTTGCCCACTTCTCCTGGCTTTCATCAATTTCAACAGCCTTGCTTGGTTTCTTCTGCATTCTCCCTTCTTCTGTCTGACTGCTATCAATACCAGTCTCCATGGGCTCCCCGTCCTCACCACCAGAAGGTTTTTGATGGCAGTCCTGATGCATTCTCTGAGGAACTGGGACCTGTTCACCACTTTCGTCTGCCTTGTGATGTTGGTGCTGCCAGTCACTGGGGTTTGCATGTAATTCATCGTCTTCTTGTGTGCCAGGAAAACTGAACAGATTCCCCCTGCAAACCAGTTATATACAGATCAAAACTATTGATTAAAAAAGCAAGACAACCAATATGCTGCCACTTCAGTGAAGGCACTATAAAAACTCCCACCCTGGCAGTCATTCAAAAGCTTAAGATTGCACAGAATTCAGCAAGTCTCAAATTACAAAATAATCTTTCCACATTTCTCAGGTGATTCACATGGCAACAAGAATGGCTGACACCTGGGTGCTTTCCCAAACAATGACAAAGCAATCTCTACTCCACACCTCAGACATCGACTACACAGCATGCTTCTGGAAATCCTGCCCTCTGGAAGCTGCTGCTGCTGCTTCAGCACTTCACTGGATTGAAACTGGCAATGGCACCCAGTGAGAAGAGGCAGGAGCACAAACACAAATGCTGATGTTGTCAATAGGAGCCGTCTGCACTGTCAAGTGTTAGCAGCTGCTGTAAGGGACTGCACTCTGAGCCTTACTACACGTATACATTTGGCTTTTCTCCTGTACTCAAGGACTGAGGAGTGACTGTCTTCCATTCCGTCTATGGCCCAGCACCGCAACTCTCTGTTCATTACACTCTTCACTATAACTGCTCAACACTCCTGAAAGTTAGGTTACTCTTCCTCCATAGCCCAAGACCTCACTGCACTATCGAAAGATAGGTTTGGAAAACACTGAAGAGGCAGATTTTCACACCTGGCCCTCCAGTCTGTGCCCTTATTACCATAAGACATGCAGCAGTACGGCCCTCTTCAAAGCACCCAGAGACAGCAAAAACTGGTGTATTCGGCAGGGAGACAATAGCAGAAACAGTAATAAACACAACAGGTCAGAAGATCTTGGAAGAGGAGAAAGAAAATGCATTTAAACACCTGTAAGTATGAACTCAGCTCTCTCCGGCCTCAGATTTTACCAAATGGAATCACATCACTGCCCAAACAGGAAAGTCTGATTACCACATGAGATACAAACATGCGGCACTTATACTTACCCCAAGGTCCCAAATATACTTCTAAGTCACCAAAAGACAATGACTTAGTGCAATTTCTTTGATGTAGAAAATGCACACGTGCATATAAATCCAACCAGGACTGGCAGGCAAAGACTGTGAGGAGTTACCTAAATGGAGAAGTGGAAAGACCATGACCTCTGGCCTCATCTTCTCGACGAACTTCACAGACACGACTAAACACAGATGATGCTTTCTGGGAGCTAGCAGTGCAGATTTAAAACAAACAAACAAACAAGAAAAGCATCAGGGAGTGAGAAAATCCCTTCTATAGCAAAACAAGAGTTGTCTAGTCCCTTGAGAAAGCAAGGACTGGTACTGAGCTTGTTGACCTACGCGGCCACAGGGTAAGTGAGGTGGTCAGTCTCAAGGTGTCAGATCTTGGTCTCTGTAGTTTTTTTAGGAAATCTGGGATAACCTGGAGCCCCTCAAACCACGACACAAGGTCAAGCAGCAAGATGAAACTTGCATAAGCATTTCTATCACTTCTGCAGTCACCCTAACAGTCAAAAGCAACACTACAGTTAGAAAAAAAAATAGTGTGGGAAACTGCAAAGCCATCAAGATTTTCACCACTCTATCTCTAGTACCCACCAGGGGACACAATTAGACCATTTATAGACCAGGATTTTCACTTACAGCAAAGAAATATCAGGAATGGCAGGCATAAACTAGACCCTGAGAGACTCAAATTCAGTCTATACCTACAAAGGCAACCCACCCTTCACCAGTAGGGAATGACTGCCACACATCCTCAGCACTGAGGCATGACTACCATCCTGACAAAAGATGGAGTTAATTTCAAAGTTTTCTCACTGCTTATGTTTTGGTCAACATGTTAAACAGTTATATCAGTGACCTAACTGTATTAGCTTCAGATCACAGAGTTATCTTTCTTCCTTTGCAGAACTCCTTGGAGATTTTACAGAGAATTACAGAAAAAGGAAAGAAAGCTGAAAAACAGTTTGAAATTCAAGAGGAAACTTGCATCCTGGACTGCACAAGACATGAATTTCTGCTTTGACTACAACCAGAAGGTGGCAAAACTTGGACATTAGTAGGAAGCACAAAGCCTGTAGTGAAAGAGCAGGTGAGGCCTCCACCTTGCCTACGTACCTAAAACCTGCTGCAAGAGCTCAAGAGTTTATGTCATGGCTACTGCTAAAAGCATTTCCTCCTACTGGAAGCAAGCGGAAAAATCATCTACCCATTAACTGTGTGCAGCAACGAGCCCTGTTACCTGGCAGCAGCCTCGTCAGCAGCAGAGAATCCATCCTTCCTGTCACTGCCTGTAGGCTCTGAAACAAGAAGGAAGGGCAGGATGATTTCTGTGTCACCTGAACAGACCTTCCTGCCCCTTCACAGGCCCACCCCATGCTCAGCAAAGGCCTCCCTGTCCAACTTATTATCACAGACCTAAGCTTCTACAAAGTTTAGACTATTAGGACAAAATGTCACTGCTCTGAATAAAATGCTGCAAAGCTTTGTTGTCCAGATTGTACTTCTAAAGTCTTTGCCATCCTAATATAATCAAAACTCCCCTCCCTGTCCTGTCGCTGTGCTGGTACACAACACAATCATCCATCTGCCAGAAATACCTTTCCTCACAACAGAGGCCTCTCCTCTCACTCCACCTTTGCTTAGAGTATTGCAGAAACAGAGAAACAAATTTAAGTGACACTGCCCAAAAAGAAAAACGAGAAAAATTACACAGACTCAGAGACTGTCTCAGGGAATGCTACAAAGAGGTTTGAGTTAGGGCTGAGATCTGTTAGGATCTGTATGTTTCAAGGTTTCGTCCTCTTACTTTCCAAGCTGAAGGGCAAGGATTCCTCACTCCCATCATTCACAGGGGTAACAAGGTTCATCCGCAGAGAGAGCTTTGCATCAGCCTCAGGAACCACACGAGAATCTCCTTTCTCACACACTTCTGACACATCTGCTGACACCACTGCACTTTCCACAGTGACATTGCTGGTCCCCATGGTGCCCTCTGCCGTAACATCGCTAGTGGCTATAGTGTTGTCTGGGCAACTGTCATCCACTGAAAACAGGAAAGCAAAAAGAAAGTAAGCCCAAAAGGAGTTACTGTCATTGACACTGTGGGGGTGAAGGCCCTGGTTCTGTTCTGCAGATGCATCATCAGCAACAGTGCAGTAGGGGACATTACTATCCAGAGTTCTGGTGCCTGGCAGTTCTGCAGCACAGCTATGTGTCACCTGAATTAATAACCCAAACCTTCCACAGAATGATGCTTTATCATCAAACAGCCTTAGCTTGCAACAAAATACTCTATTACTCAAGCAGAAACACACATTTCATTTCATCCAGCAAATACAGGGTGTTGTTTTGTAAACCTAGCAGAGGAAGCCCTGCCAAAATATGATGAATACTAGGAACAATCTTATTTTAGTCCTAGCTCTTTCACTCCCTGGAGGGGTCTTTTGCATTTAATGGAGCCGTATGTGGGAAGGCATCAAGTGCAAGGAAGGCATGTTCCATACCACCCCATACCCAGGGAGCAGAGACAGAGGGAACATAACAAGGGAAGCATGAAGAAGGGATGAAACACTCCCCATAGAACAGCAATGTTTTCTGCCAAGGTAGGTTTGAGTTATCCCACCAGATCCTGCATCAAGAATCAACAGTTTCCAAACAGGTTTCCACTGCAGAAAAGGGTCATTCGGGTCAAACTCACCAATTGGTGTGCTGTGTCTTCTGGGTCCCATCTTAAGCTGCCCAGTAAGAGGCGGGGTTATGCTGGTCAAGGGCTGAATGACATCACCCTCCTTTGGCAAAGTAAAATGAAATGGGGTTCCTAAAAGACATAGAAGAGCAGGATTAGTAATTTCAGGAGACTACTTTGGTTCAAATTTCAAAAGCACAGGTTCACTGTGTTGTGCAAATGGGGAAAGGCGTATGCTGGTGCTGTCCACTACAAAACCTCCAAAATAGTTACTGGCTCCAGGACAGCTGCTCTAACTGATATGCCTTGTGTGAAAAATCTCTCTCAGTGAAAATCCGGGCTGTGATCAACTCGATGTAGCTGTCCCCAGGTGCTAGACAAAATGCAGCTCTGCTTCAGAAAAGCTCACAGAAAACTCAGGTGAAGCCAGGAACACAAATGAAGGTTAGGACAGAAGTGAATTGGCAGAGCTATGTGTTGCCTGAATTAACAACCTGAAACTCGCACAGAGTGTAGCTTTATCATCAAGCAACCTTGAGTAAGAGGTCAGCAGATACACATCAGCCACGTACAATGATGGCAGAAACTTGCCTGGAAAGTCAGTTTTAAGAGAAATAACAGACATTGCAGTGCGACAACCAGCTGCAGGCTGCTACCAGAAGGGCTGGTCCCATGCTCCTGACTTCTCCAGTGCTTCTGCTCTTTCTTGTGCAATCTCCAGCATAAAGGGTCTGCAGGTTCTACTGGCTGAGGCAGCCTATTCCACCATAGAATTGTTTTGGTTGGAAAAGACCCCTAAGAGCATCGAGCCCAACCATCAACCTAACACCACTATGGCCATTAAACCATGTCCCAGAGTGCCATGTCCACATATTTCTTGAACACCTCCAGGGATGGTGACTCCATCACCTCTCTGGGCAGTCTGTTCAAACTCTTGATCACTCTTGCAGGGAAGAAATTCTTCCTAATCTCCAACCTAAACCTCCCCTGGCACAATTTCAGGCCATTTTCCCTTGTTCTGTCAACTGATGCTATGAAGAGACCAACCCCTACCTCAGTCCAACCTCCTTTCAAGAAAGTTTTAAAGAGCAACCAGCAGGCAACCGGCACCAGAACAAGAGGACACAGTCTCACGCTGCACCACAGGAAGTTTAGGCTCAAGGGAGGAGAAAGTTCTTCACTGAGAGAGTCATTCACTACTGGAATGGGCTGCCCAGAGAGGTGGTGGAGTCGCCATCCCTGGAGGTGTTCACGGTGGGTTTGGACGTGGCACTTGGTGCCATGGTCTAGTCTTGAGGTCTGTGGTAATGGGTTGGACTTGATGATCTTTGAGGTCTCTTCCAACCTTGGTGGTTTCACAGTATCACACTCTGGTATATTTACCACGTGGGTTTTGCAGGATTTAACAGATAAAACACATTTGAAAACTAGTAAAGCACTCTCTCTGTTCACATCACTCCACCCCACTTCTCTGTAAACCTCTAACATCATGTAGCAGTGATTTGCAGGCTGTGTTCTTTCAAAATGGTACAGAAAGGTTTAACAAAAGTAACAGAGTGACTTTTTCCTCCCCACACCGAGGTCAAAGTAGGTTTTCACTATCTTTGTCACCATCCTTCTTTTTCCCTTTATCCCAAAACTGCATTTGTTCTTTAGATTTCATTCAGGATTTTACCCTAACAACTCGAGTCACAATTTATGTAAATTTTAAGCATTATGCATTAAAAAAACCTCAAACCCAACTGAAAAAAAAAAAAGGAGACCAAAAACTGAACAGTATTGGAAAAATGTTAGTTAAGGTAACGAGAACACAAATTCAAGGTACTTAAATTCAAGGGCTAGCACAAGATATTCAGATACAACTTCTAATCATAGCCAGATGCAGTGTACCATTCTTCAGTTACATAAGTACCTTGTGGCAAGTGAAGCCATAAATACAGGACAAAGACATCATCCCCTCATACAAGAAAACCCAACCAGTGAAAAGCACCTACTGACCATCCAAAAAACAGCACCTGCCCTGCTGTCACAAGTTTTAAAGACTTGGTTCAGCAGCTGTAGCATCCTTGCAACCAACCTAAGGACCTCAGTGTACTGCGGTGAGTGTTCGTCACAGGGCTGTTGTACTCACACTCTATGGGCAGACCACTACTCCTTACAAACAGCTTATGAATGCCTATCACTGTTACAGCAGAGTACTGCCAAACATATTATTTTATTTATTAAAAAATACACTGTTCCTAAATTCAAGGATCAGTACTGATCTCTGTGCCAAACTGCCTTAAGAAATACACAGTCCCAGAGTATCAAATGCCCTGGACTTCAACACAGAAAAGCTAATTTGAGATCACAAAATGTAATGGGACAGAACACCTTTGAACTTCTTGACCAGCATGCTGACCAGATCACCTCAAAGCATTATAAAAAAAACAAGACATCACTTCAGGTTCACCATGTTCCTAAATCATACTTAATCTTGACAAAAGAAAGGTTTCTTCAAAACTCTCTCCCCACTGCACTTGTGCCCTTTTGCTACTCAATACTGGGGGAACTTGGCATTCCAAGATAGATTGATGCAGTGCAGCTGCTCCTCTGCTGTAGTTCACAGAGACCGTGATTCTCAGTCTTTAGTTCAGTTATCACAACAGAACAACGACCTACGGCAAGCCACTGGACAGGAAAGACTGAGGAAAACACCTCAACAACAAAACCCCCAAGATGTCGTTAACTGGCAACAGAATAACCTGACAGTAACAAAGCTGGTCTCTTCAGTCAACAGTTACCTCAAACCCTGGTGATTCAGATACTGGTTTCAGTTTCCCAAATCTGTCACTGCAGCTTTTTTTCCCTCTGCTTTGAAAAACACAGCATGATTCAATTGTACCACTTACAAACAATAGTCAAAGCTTTCCCTAAATACCATTAGAGGCAGCCTCCAAACTTTAGATAAGATGTTGCTAAGACACATCTAAATGCCACAAAGAACTTAAATCTGGAATTGATGATGATGATGTGAGTGTCTTGACTGACAGAATAATCCACCAGGGGCAATGGGTGGAAATTGAG
>VWYK01120140.1:408-15215 GCA_013399775.1 Semnornis frantzii
ACATCTGGGAAATACTGAGCAAATATAATTGGCAGAGATCCTGGATATAGACCTCCTCTGGTCTAAGGAAAAGAGACGTTTCCTTGGTTTTGTCTTTCTTAAATAGGTCTGTGAGTATCCAAAGAGTTCAGTTTAAGGAAATCAATAAAGATCATGAAATTCCAGAGTCTAGTTACAATCCAGTGAAAACTGCCTGCTCCAGCAAGTCACTGAAAAGCAGTGCCAGGGAATTATTTGATATTGAATACACCAGGTCTGAAGTTGAATGTTTTCCCAGGAAAAAGGGATTATTTTTCTATTCCCTATTTTGTATAATACATGGTTCTCATGTTTTTCATCATAGTTTCTGCAGTCAGTCCCTTGAATCATTGGCAGTAACGCAGCACAATCACTGGAAACCTCTCTGTGCTTAGAGTTAGTGTGTGGCATCGAGTCTTTTGATGAGGCCATAGACCTTTTGCCTGAGGACAGATCAGATGCACTCTACATCACGGATGCTGGGACATACTATACATATTTTATCTTCTGGGAGGTGCCAGGCAACAACTGTGTTTAGAACCTAAAGAATGCATAAAGAACACAATCTAGGATCCCCATTATACCACTCTCTCTGGCATTTCCAAGATATAATTCCTAACAGACTTTGCAAACAAACTCTTGCGGTCATCTGATCTCTGCCTGAATGAGCCTTTCTGATGTAAGGCATAAATAAAAGTTTTAGTAAATATGGAGAAATTTTTTTCTTGCGTGCTGAGAATTTGCAATGAAGAAATCTCATGCCAGATTTAAGAAAAGAGTTATTGAAGCAGCAAGAGTTTGGATCAATTGCCTGCATGTGGTTGTTCCATAACCAGCAATGAGGTACCATTAAATTAGGGGTACTGCCACTCCACACTAAGATCTCGGTTCTTCATCTGCGTAGAAATTGTTCAGAAATTATTTTCAGACAGTCTCATAGCTAGTGACATGTGAACAAGCAGCACTAGTTTGAGCAGTGTAGGGAGAAATCACCAAGCCAGCTTCAGTCTTTACTAACAAAGACATGTCCAGCAGTCTAACAGGGAGCTCTCTCTAGCTTGCTGCAGGTTCATATAATATTATCAACCTCATGAGCTCCTGGAGCTATAAATATGTCTTTCATTCAGTCATGCAGTGCAAGTGGGATTACTAATTCCTTAAGGTTTTGGCACTGAGAGTCTCATTTGGTTCATGAGGTTTTAAAGGTGAAGAGAGAGAAAAGCCTAGCACAGAGTAACAGTCATGGTGCCCCAAACCCCAGAGGAAGGACTGTGGATAGACAATAGGTGCAGCCTGTACTCTGCATGCAGCAGAGACCTTAAGAGTAGGCACAAGGGAAGCATCCACTGCCTAATCTAAATAGCACAGAGCAGCAGAACAGCTAGAGTGGAGCTGGGGCAAGGGAAAATGGATAATCATGGAAGATCATGTGGAAGAAGGACCATGGAGGTCTATCCATTCTGCAGATGGACATAGCACTATAAATTGGTGAAGCCTGCAAATGAAGCAGAGCTAATTGTCCCTTCAGATATCTTGAGAATCACAAGGAGGACCAACATGTGCCTTTCCTGGCATTGCTGTTCTCCAAACTAACTTGTGCAAGTACAAGGATTGGGAAGACCGAAGCAAAACTAAAAGGATACTCTGAATTTGCATCTTAAGTATTTTTTTCCATGTCACACTGTAGAAACACAATGGAAGTAAAATTGGCAAATACCACCCATACATTACCGTACAAAATGACGGAAAATGAGCACAATGTGAATATTACTCCTGGGCTGAAGCAAGAGACTGCATTAAAAAAAAGTTGAATACTGATATACATTAAACTCCATCTTCTCTTATTATGGAATTAAAAACTAACACCTGTAATTATGGCTTACCCTCATTACAAGCAGAGTTGCCACAGTACTGAACACAGGCCAGTTTTGCACATGAGTTCAAAGCCAGTCTGGTACTGCCTTATTTCCTTACTAACATCATCTTTATCCTCTCTTGCCCTTCTTCTCAGTTTACAAGAGTTATGTACTGAAAGTGCTGAGATAAAGTAATGGTAAGGAGGATACTGCAAAAGGTATTTGAAAAGCAGAAGTAATTTACTACATGTCTGCTTTGTTTTACTTCCTAAGCCTTCCTGTTGTGAAAGGAAATTCATCTTTTCTGGCAGACTCCAGCCTTTTTAGTCCTGAGAGCTCCCCAGGAGCTTCTGAGTGCAGGTAAATGGATGCAAGACTCAAGGAGTGCAGTACAAGGAACATGGAATTAATGATGGGTTTTGCTTTGTCTGTCACATCTGACATACAAGGACTGCTACATCCTTCCTTGCAAGAAGTATCTAGATGTAAAAAATGTGAGGTTGAGTCTTCTGCTCATTGCTAATGGTCTGAAAAGCCAGGAATGGAAGGGTCATACTGCTGGCACACAAAGCATGTAGAAGTCACACCCAGCAAAGTCTCCATGCAAGACAGATGTCAGGGTGCCCCAAGCCCCAGGGCCCTGAGAAAGGACTTTGGATGGACAATAGGTGCAGCCTGTACTCTGCACACAGCAGAGACCCTAAGAGTAGGCACAGGGGAAGCATCCACTGCCTAATCTAAATAGCACACAGAGTGGTTTTGTCCTCTTCTGTTCTCCTGCCAGTTTGCACATATGTTCTGAGTATACAGCCTGCCCTCCAAAGACCACTTACAGGGGCAATCACAGGGAAGCAAAGCAGGAAGAAAGTATCCAAAAAGGGAATTTGTTCAAGAGAAAAAAATGGAGACAGATGTAGAGTCACGGCTGGCGGTAAATAACCCTCTGCCTGGAGAGCTCTCTTTCTCTAAGAGGAGTCCACATATTCCATTCCATATTTCCTTTCTAGGAAGTAAAATCTTTGTTTTCTTGGCACTTGTTCATTTTTTTTCTTTTCTTTCCCCTACACAATTTTTCCTTTCTGTATGTTCTAAAATTATCTTCTCATTTTCCCCTTCTCTTCTGCAGTGTGTTCCCTGTTGAGTGTGACATTTCTCCACTTTCCTTGCACTGTCCCGGGCAACACCTTCCACTGCAACCCTCCCATGGTCTCTGTGCCATGAGCACCTCCATTTTTACACATGCATAAGCATATGGGTGCTTCACACCTGCTCCTGTGCTCAAGTCCCCAGTTTTTCTCATGTGTCCACCTCAGAATTAAGCAAATGCAACACAGAGACAGAATTTTCGTCCTCTCACTCCCATAAACCTGTCAAGGCATATAGGCCAAGAAGCTATCTCTTCATAAATCTGAATCTCCTGTGAGGAAGCAATCTACTCAAAGGCAATAAAGCCAAAAGGATATATTATTATCTTTGGTGTGGATCCTACTGGGCTGGGAGGTTGGTTGCTGGCTCCTCTCTGAACTTTCCTTCACAGCCAGAACAGCCACCCCACAGACAAGTTTAAGCTTCCTTTGCTTGGTTTGATTTCCTCCTCCCGTTGTTTGGCCGGTAACCCGAAGGACAGGCTTTAATTACGGAGCTTGGAAACCTGGCTTATGCTCCTCTGCCAGCACAGGATGAAACTTCAGCCTGCCTTCTGAACCAGAATCATTCTGCACTGTTTATACCTGCATTATCCCATGCAGCATAAAATGAACCATGTGGAAGAAACACAGAGTCAAGCAAAAAGATGGGGTTTGTCTCTTCTACCCCGAGCTTCACTGAGAAAAATCCCAACCACTGAGGGCTCAGAAGCTCTTGTATGTTAAAACTGTGCCATCATTTTGACTGTAGATTAAATAAATGGCAAGGTCTTTTTCTGGACAGGAGATACTTGGGAAAGGATGGATCTAAAACAAGCCCAGGCTCCAAAGCACCCCTCTCAGGGAGGAAAGCTGCAGCAAGCCATCAAGTAATAGGCAATGTTAACATCAATTGTACAGCTTTTAGATGACCAATATATTTTCTAGGCAGATGCCCCATCGAAGACTCATAAAACATTTTACACTTCTGAAGATAAAGCACCCATGTCAAACACAAAGGGCCAGACCTTAATATCAGATCCAGGTGTGATTCCTGAGCCAAGGCAGGGCACTGTGCACAAACCACAGCAGGACGTGTCCCTCAAAAACCCTCTTGTGCCAGTGACACACTACTTTTGCCCTGGGATGGAAGGACACTTCAGTACTGCTTTGTCCTTCACCACTGATGAAGTGTGTCTCTCTAGGTAATCTCTCTGCTCGTACAGTGACCCTGTTTTACAGAGAAGCTGAGGCAATGAATTCAGAGGACAGGATGCTGGAAAGCCACAGCAGAAGTCTTGGGGTAGGGCTGTGTGGATATAGCATAAAGATGGTTTGAAAGTGCATCCCACACAGGCAGGATAAAGCTCTTTTTCTTCATAGCTGTGACAGTGATAGATGGCTGGATGAATCTGAGCTATATCTAGTTGGTACCTGGCTTGAGTCCCTGATGTTGCAAGGTGATTTTCTGCCATTTTACAAGCAAGACTAAGCAAATTCTGGGCTTTTTCTGTAGTAGTGGGAAGGTCATGAGGAAAGAACCACCTCCTCTTCTCTGACTTGTTCTTGCTTTTATAAGCAACTCAGGAAGTTTGACTTGGGCAGTTGTGCTTCTTCATGATGGGCATCCAGTGGCAGTGAGACTGGCAGAGGTGCTTTGGAGGCACATGGCTCAGCATCTCAGTGCCGCCATCTAGACAGACTGTGGACAAGACAGAAGTAATCACCACATATGGGGAAACCCACCAGAAGTGACAGCAAAATTAATAGTCAACTTCTGGCTGTTGCACAAATGGAGAACATTCGTCATTAACAGAGCACCCCAAACTTTGGGGGGAGCTAGCTCCTAGCCTGACAGTGATGTAGAAGCAGTGACCCAGTCAGCTTTTAACCATCTGTGTCTGCAGAGGAGGCTGTGATCTCTCCCTTTCAATGGGCACTGAGCTTTTGTTCATGTTTTTGCTGCTGCACAAGCAGACTGGTTTAACACAAGGTGAAGCTCTGCCTTACATCATCTGGAGCCTGGAGCTGATGGAGGAAACAGCCCCTAGTGTCCTACTGAGCAGCATACCTCACTGAAAACACCAGAGCCCTGGGGACAGTGGTAGCAAGGCAGTCACAGGGAGCCTGGCACTTGTCTGCCTGCAGGTCCACCCTCTCCTCCTGCCAAAGTGCCACATCTGCAGTCAATAAGGGCCCACAAGCTGGCTCCTCCTCATTAGAGGAGAGAGGGCAGCTGGCAGGGGATCCTCCAAGGGCTCCCAGGCGCAGGAATCAGTCCCCTCCCAGTCTGGAACAGCCCAAATTTGGTGACTTTCTGGGCATGCTGTAAAGGACAGCTGTTTGACAGGGTCTCCAGAGAAAGCTGTGGGTATGCTTCCTACATGATGAAGGATATAGGTGGCTGGCCAAGTGCCCACAGAAGTGATTTTAATGCTGTTCAGGTTGAATGTAACTTTTCTGTGTGGTATAGTTCATTATACACAGTGCCCTGGACAAGCATGTGCTGTTTCTAAACGAACCAAAACCATGCTATTTTAAACCCAAACAAACATGAAAGAAAGAAAAAAAACCCATATCGTAAGAGATTCTTTGGGCTGTTTAGAGGGCCTTCTCAAACACTGGGAGGCTGAAGATGAAAGCACTGCTTGCCTCCATCTAACAAATGAGGCTTCTGTTATTTTGTTGGCAATAAATACTTGATTGTTTAGTAAGCAAAAGTGAGGCACTAACTTCATCTCTCCATGTAGCACTGACCCAGAAAAATATTTCAAATAGTATTAAGCACCCAGATGATCTCCAGATAAGTGATCAATGGACAATTAAGTATGTAACATAACCCAGAAGATGGTCAACAAAAGTTCACACACAAAAATTGGCTGAAGAGAGGCAGAAGAGCTGCTTCCTACACCTCATGAAGTGTCACACTCAGTGATACCTGGTTTGATATGAAGCCTCCAATCACACTCAATAGCATTACAGATTAATAAAACAACTCCTTCTACAAGTCTCTTAAAAGTCATTACTAAGTGAGCTGAAGTGTTTTATCATGCTTAAAAAGTCCTTCTACCTTATGTAAGTTTAGGGATATTTATTTAAACAGGCTAACTGCAGGGCAGAGCCCTCACAGGTACTGTTTTTTGCTAAGCAATTGTCACCACTATCCCAGAACCAAATCTGGATGTTTCAACAGTAAACAACCACCTGTCTTCTCTGCATTATTTAAATACTTCAGCTACTTGTCCAAAACACAGAAGTGACACACTAACAGAAACATTTACAGTTGCAGCAGCAACAATACTCAGTACTTTCATTAGAGTGACCTTCTCTCAGAAGAGGTTACAAACTGTTCAGAACAGGTCACCTCTCTACAGCATTCGTTGTATTCTGTTAACAAGACAGAGCAACTGGAGATGATGTTCTCGGGCTCTTGAAAGCCATGGCTTACCTGGCTCCACTTCATGCCATCCACTTGACTGGCTGCCACTTCCTGGAGAGCGCCCTTGGCTTGTATAAAATGGCTCCTCACCAGGACTGTCCATCTCATCCTCCACAGACTTGAGACGTTTTGTAGAGCTGAGAAAGCAAAATCACAAGTTCTTTGTGTATGAAAAGGAACAAAGGCAATTCTTCTGGAACCTATCTTACTAGGCCTGCTTCAGATGAACTTGGTTATGGAAACTATAACAGATTTAGGACCTGGAAAAGGGGAAGCACAGCCATCATGCCTGCCCAGCTTCTCAACATCCAGTTGTTTCTGATTTGCTTAATTGCCAATGATTGAGCTTCAGTGAGACACAAAACAACTCTGGCAGCGTAAAGACTGAAGCCCTAAACACACCTGAGTTTAACACCTGAGCTTTTACAGGAGAACATTCTTCAAAGCACAACAGAGGTCAATAAAAAGGCAAGAATTTAATTGATAGGGTGTGATTTTTGCAATCTGAATGAGGACGGTAATGACAGACTCATTTTAGCTGACAGGTTTTTCCATAGCTTATTCAGAATAACAAATTGTTTAAATTTCTAATCTTTTAACCATATCCATTAAAATCATCCAGATTTTAGTCCTGTAAGGAGAAGTATAGGACAGTGAATGATGGAAGGCTCCATTCTTGGTACAAATGTTCACATTTTCCTACAAATCTAAGTATTTCAATGACAGAAGAATCCATTCTTGGTACAAATCCTTACCTTATCCTACAGGAATATGTATTTTATTCTGCAACTCTATGCCACCAAACGTGCAAAGCCTACTCCCAACCCAGTTATCTCTGGCTACTGCCAGTAGCCAAGGCTTCCCTTGTGATGCATCACACCTCCCTCTGCAAAGGCTCAGGAGACAGAAAAACCCTTTCAGTGGTCTCTGGTGGCCCCTGACTCACACTCTGGTAGTTCTGCAGGGGGAGGATCCTCAAGCCAAAGACACTCAGCTTGGCTCTATTTTCTATAATGAGTTGCACAGATTGCAAGGGGACATTACCAAGAATTCTCTTCTAAGTACTTTTCCAAGGCTGGGCCAGCTTACTTTTTTCACCAAATCTGTATTCTATTAAGACTTAAGGCACTCAAGAACAGGCTGCTCTGTGTAGGGAGAACATATTTAAACAGATACAAAATATTGCACTGCAGTTTCTATTAGCTTAAAGCTCACAGCTTCTCTGCAGCTCCCCACCCAAAGTTCTCTGCACAGGTAGGAGCTGGCGGGTATGCCAAATGAGTTTGTGAGAAACAGGAAGAATAAGTCTTGTGGTATGCATGGAATGCAGGTTTGGCCATTCCTTAATTTAGAGAATTGTTATGTGTCAATTGGGGAAATTGTGTGCATACAATATAATTACCACCTGATAATTCTGCTGAGTCTGTGTATTTAAGGAATTTTTTTTTTTTTTACTGACTGGGAACAGCCTAATGAGAGGAAAACAAACATATTACCAAGTTATTAACTACCCATGCTGTTTATAATTAGCTCCTTATCAGTGGTAGCTATTTGCAGAAGAATAGAAGAGCAACAACTGAGCTCTTAAGTAACATTAATAACCTCACTTTTTTGCTTCTGGAGTCACAAGCAAATCCTACCTGAGAAGGGTGCTAATGATTAGAACTGTTACAGTACGCAAAAATAAAGCGCAAAGTTTTTAATTGATCTGTAATGGGAATTGTAGTCACTCGGTTTCATAATGTGCACACTAAGAGCAAGATGCAGAATGCTCTTCCAATCACTGCAAACTGTAAGAAATTATTGCTAAGAGCCTCCCTTTAAAGATATTTTGTTTTAAATAAAACCAAAAGCTATATTCAAATTACAGAGACTTTCCATATGTGCACTTGCTTACTGCAAAGCTGGTGGCACTGCAGACCGAGATAAAAACGTAAGAGAACCCTGAGCTGAAGTTACACTTTCCTGTCATGTCTCTGAAATAAGAGATCTATTTTAGCTGTAAGGAAAATGAGAAAAGAGGGAAAAAAAATAAAAAAATCAATCTTGTTCCTTAATGGTGTTCAAGACTATGAGAGCAACTGGACTTGTTTATAAATCTAATCTCATGGATGGTTAAAGGTAAAAAAATAAAAACATCCTTGTTTGATAGCTGGCATCTAAGCCAAAATCAAAATCAGACTGGCTAGTCATCTGCCTTAACAATTCAGTTTTCCAGAGGCAGAGTCACAAATTTCTTAATGCTACATGAAGACTAGAATGTAATATAGGCTGAGGTTCTAAACCATGTTAGTTTCTCAGATAACACTTTCAGCAGTAAAAAAAACTGAATGTAAGTATATCTTAAGACTTTTCTGCTAAGACAAAGTGGCACATTTCAATATGTTTCAAATTTTCTTCTGCCGCAAGTGAAAGAAACTCCAACATTTCCAGTGGAACCTCTCCTGATACTCTGAGATACAAGCCAGAAGTTACACAAGTCAGCACAACAGTTCTTCCAAGAAGCAAGTGCATATAAAAAGAAGTTTAACGGCAATCCAGCTGAACATTCAGCTCTGTGAATCTGAAACAGCTCCACATCTCGGGGCCCCCAAACAGCTTGTCAAAGAATTTAATGGTTACTTTCCCATACGAGTAATGATGCTGGTCTGGGTTTCCAAGTAACCTGGTAGTAGGCAGAAATTAAATTACCTGGTAGAGGATGTGCTAGGTAAAGACCTCCTCATTGCTCCTGGGCTCATGCTGTAGTATGAAGAACTTTCCAAATCTGAGAGGGAGAAATTAGGGCCTGTTCCTGCAGCTATTGGTGCTGGGGAGACAAAAGAGATCACAGTTAGTAAGTCACGTGAATACGGCATAAGCTGCACTTCAAAATCACCTTCCTCCTCAGGAGTGTGTTTAGCTTCACGATGAGAACAGGTGGGACATGGAAATTAGAATGCGTTAATGTTAACTGGCTTTGCAATCAAGAAGATGAAGATTTTATCAAGAATACAGTGCTCCATGACAGACTCCTTACATTTCTCCAAAGCTATTGTCTTTTTAAAAACAAAATTAAACCATTACAGCAAGACTCTCTCTAAGCACTGCTTTTCTATTAATACCACTCTAACATTTAATGAAACTTGTTGCTTTTAGGACAACATTACATCTATTGGCATAGTTACAAATAGGCTGCCTCATCCCTGTAGTGTGCTTGGCATAATCTATAAGCAGTACAGGCACAGAAATACACACCTTAGGACCTTTGGTATATATGCAACGTACATCAATAAGCACAGAGGTTACAAATGCTCCTTGGAGAAAGCACAGAAGCAGGTGAGAAACTGGAGTTCTGTTCTGCCTGCGAACATCTGAGCTTTCCTCTGGCCTCTTCTCCAGTTAGCACACAGCTAAAGACATCTGTGATATAACTCCCGAAAACTTCTATCCAGCAGTCAACTCCCTCTGCTGACCTCTTGTTACCATACCCAGCACCTAAGCTTTACTGCACCCTGGGGATCCCATTCGCCCTTTTGGCCACCGAGGCACTATTGTGATCCCCTGGATAGCTTGTTGTCCACCAGGACCCCCAGGTCATTCTCCTCAGGGCTGCTGTGATAAAATTGTTACCACCACCGCTGCTGCTGCTATTCAGTCATTTACTTATATACAATCATCATAAGTGAGCAGAAAGAAGCAGCTAAACAGAGAGGAGCTCAGCCTAAGTAAAGAGGCCCAGCCAGCACCCATGAGTGATGCTAAAGTGACACAATGCTAGAGCAAACTTCAAGCTAGTCCTTTCTAACTGGGGGGCCACCAGGCCCCCCAGCCTTTTAGATCCCACTCCCAGTCACCTGGTGTGCACCATGGGGACTCACCAGCAACGACAAGAGGAGGATCCCTCTGCCCAGTTGGGCAAGCTTAGGGCTTCTGCCTTTCCTGAGGCAAATTAAAAAGGGGAGTGGGGAGGGAGTGCAAAGTGGTCACACCTGGAGTGGGAGGAGACTCCAACAGCACCCAGGTGCTCTGAGTTTGGGGAATAAAAGAGGGAAATGTGGTGTGGGCTGGGAAAGGGTTGGATATGGTGGAAAAAGGGAGATATTGCTGAAAGGAGAGCAATGGAAAGAGGAAGATGGCAAAAAGGAGATGGAGAGGAAAGGAGGAAGATGAAGGGAAAGAGAAAAGGAAGGAGATGGAAAGAAAAGGAGGAAGATAGGGGGAAACAGATGGAGAGAGAAAGAGGGAGATGGGGGAGAAATGGGACAAAAAAATAATAAAAATTAAAACTGGACTGTAAAAAAAAAAAAAAAAAAGTGGTCCTGCTCTGGCAGGGGGGGTTGACTAGATGATCTTTTGAGGTTCCTTCCAGCCCCTAACATTCTCTGTGATTCTGTGTAAGGAATATGAATATCTTTAATTGCCCTATCCTAGAGCCTTGGCTCTACATTAAAACATTATGATCCTACCTCCTACCCACTCTGAAGTTTGAAGGCACAAAGCTACAGACTCCATGTGCCATATTCTTGGAAGAGACAAGGAATGGAGCAGATTAATGTAAAAGTGAAAAATGCCTTTCACCAAAAAAAAAAACCCAACACCCAAAACCAACCCCAAAAAAGACAAACAAACAAAAAACTGCGAAAAAATCCCCACTCTAAGGCAAATGGTGGCATATACACTACTGCTGTTCCAGTGCTATTTACAGGACAATGCGACTCTGGGAGCTGACAATTACAGATCATAATATTCTCTCACATTTCAGAGACATCGGAAAAAGGGACGTACTCACACAATAAAATGCACAAGCTTGGCCTGGAACCTATTGTCTGAGAGCCCTGATTCACAGCAACAAAGGCGAAGCAGTCTCAATGCCACACAAGGATGCTGAGCCAAGTTTAATCTTTGGTCTGAGAATCTGGCCCATTTTCAAACGTGAAAAAATCTTTCACTCCAACGGGGCAGGAGTGAGGAAATGAAGACAGGATAGCTCCTATCACCCAGCTAACATGTCTGGGCTCAAACACAGGCTTCTGGGAGTGCTGCCATTGACTGTAATGGGGCCAGTATTTCACCCCAAATCTTAAGGAGCTCACAATGTCAGATTTGACAGAGGAATAATGTAGCTTTGCAGCTGCCTCATCATCCCCACAAGACAATTAGTTGTTGTTTGGCAAGGATCTTTTAAGAACGTCATTGAGACAGAAAGGGAACAGCCTGGATAGCCACGGAGTTTGAAAAGCACAGGATGGAAAATACAAAACACCACTAAAACTTGAGAAAATCTGGAATGACCATTAACAGGAATGAAGCTGGGAAGTAATTTATGACAAGGACACTCAAACCCTTTGTTATCTTCTCTTAACTATCATAGGCTTCCTGCACACTGGGTATATGAGAGGGTGTGTTAACAGAAAGTAAGAAAAATTAAGCACGGTAACATTAACTCGTTTTATCAGTTTGTGCTTTCTGCAACAGTTTCCTGACAGCAGCTACAAGGGGCTGTAAAACTGATGAATTTGCATGGAAAAAGAAACCAGTGTAAGTAATTTGTGTAAAAGGTAACACGGACATGGACTGCTATAATTTAGACACCCTGCAGATAGCAGACTGCTGCAGTGTGAGCAGTTATGGGTTAGAAAAATGACCACACTGCAGTCAGTCTGACTTGAATGGAAATCAATCATAAAGGTACTCGCTGCAGCATCTACTCCACAGTTTGCAGTAACTTCCTTGCCAAACAGATTTGTGCTCTGTAAACCCTTTGCTGATCAATTCCTCTGCACCCTCTACATACCAAAGCCTAACTTATAGGTTAAGCACCACTATTTTCCAAACAGGAACATAAAAAGGCGAGCACTAAATTAAAGCACCATTTGTTTCTGAGGCATGATGAATTTTCTAGCCACAGCAAGATTTATGAACCAGTTTTATTTCAAAGAGATATGGTATCTAGATAATGCTTCTCTTCTTTCTCTTACTTCCCCCTGTTTATTGCTCTCTCCCCAAATCCTGGACATTTCTGTTCCAACCCTTGAATTTGCCTTATAGAAAAATGAAATGTATCTCTAGAGCAGGGGTGGAGTAGGAACAACGTATTGCTAACACTGTGTAAACTCAGCACAAAGCAGAAAGGGTTTAATCACATAGTAATTTCCGCCTGGGTAGCTAACATGAAGAATGCTTTGTTTGCCACAGGCCAAACCACCTTGCCAGAGTGAGGAGGCTGTTCACAATCCAAGGAATTCAGGAACAAAACCCACCTCTAATATAGACCAACAGATCTATGAGCAGAGGTCAAAGTGGCTGCCTGGCCCATGGCAGTGAGTACCTAAAAGCCCTTGGCAGCCACTCTACAGGAACCACGATCCTGCCACAACCAGCTCAAGGTCTCTGGCCCTGCAAGAACTGTGGCAAATGTTGCACAGGGCTAAGGTGCTCTGAAATCCCTCCTCTTCCTGGCCCACATCTGGTACCTGTCTTTCAGTAAAGGGTAATTGTACCTTCACTCACACTTACTCCACTAACTATCATAAAACACAGCAATGTGCCAGCTTGCAGAGCCCACCATGAGACTGTCAGGAAGAGGTTAACACTCTTCATCCTAGTGGTGGAAGGTTGCTTCCTGTTACCAGCTGGAATTTGGTGGAAGCTCTGTGTGCTTTCTCTCTCTGCTTCAGCCTGGGCAAGCTGAACCCGACCTTGCAGCTCCTGCGTGGGCTTTGGCTGCAGGGAGCTCACTGCCTGGCATCTGCCTCCTCTCCTCACCCTGATGTTTTGCAGTGCAACGCCCCATAGGAGCGGGCACAGGGCAGCCAGCCCAGCCAAGAGGAATCTGAGCCTGCTTCAAACGGTTTTTCTTGCTGCCTTTGTGGACTGTCCACCTTGCTCGGGCTCAGAAAGCTGCTGGAAGGGAACACTTGCATTTATTTGCAGGATTCCCTGCAAAGGCTGCAGCTCCAGAGAGCAAGCGAAGGGGTCAAAGTGGTGCAGATGGTGTCAAAACTGTCTAAATCAAACATCATCATTGTGGCACCTGATAATCCACCATGGAATCTCCCTGCACCCCTGTTCTTACAGCTAGGAATACGCTCTGGCCCCACAAGAAGCAGTGGCATGGCTGGGAAACTCCACTCCAGCAGAGTTGGCTGTTACATGCTGCAGCCTGCAGAAACTCCAGGCAACAACACTAAACCCACACCATTTCCCCTGCTAAGAAATGCTCTGCAGCAAAGTGACCTTCTGATAGCTCAGGAACATCTCCCAAACAGGAAAGGATGTCAGAAGTTGCAGTTGTGAGTCAAAACAATAGTCTCCACCTACGTGCCAGCATCAAGATGTCATCTGACCCAGGGCTCTGATCTGGCGAGGGGTGAAGAGGAAGGACCTCTCTTCTCCCAACACCCAGCCTGCTGATGTGCACAGGCTTTCTAAGCTCTCAGTTCAACTGCTGGCATCACACACACACAAATCCTTCTACAGATGGGACACATTTTGCTTGTCCTCAGGGGTTGCTCAAAAAGAGGAGGAGGAAGGTGGTTGTCTCTGCCTGAGCACCAGCAGTGGTGGGGACACCAGACAGCATTGCCTCTGCTGCCAGCCTGCTCCTTTCACTGCCAGCTTCTTAGCTCAGACCTTCACCCGAAATGTCGGGAAAAATAACAGAGAAATTAACAAAAAGCCCTCTGACTTAACCCAGTTGGAATATTTATTTTGAAAAATTTATTGAATTACAGAACAGGAAACCCACTAAATGAAACCAGCCAGACTGGCATTTGTCTTCCTTGGAATACGGCTCTCTCTTTCAGTCCTGTTAGTATTTAGTTTCTCTTTTTTCCCCACTTTTAGGTATTTATTTTTACAAAGGGACTGGGATGTGACTGAGATGGTTACATGTGTAACGCTGCAGCAAAGTGATAATGTGTTTAAGGTTAAATGGGAGAAACATGACATTTGACTAATAAACTTTTTCCTGTGTTGTGACTCCATAAACAAAGGGAAACACACTGTGCTGCTGCTGCTGCCGGGAGGAAAGGGGAGCTGGGTGGCTTTTCTATTTTCTTTCTTTTTTTGCAAAGCTTTTGTTTCCTACACACTGTATGGTTAGTTTCAAAGAGGTTCTGCCCAATACAACAGATATGAAATGTGTGATGTTCATTTTAAAATTACAAGTACAGCCTGCTATTGACCATCTAATTATGCTGAGTTCCATTTATAAACATAGCTAACCACTAAGTTTATAGAGACTTTTTGTGCTGCTTTAATAGGATATTGATCGAGAGCAAGGTTTGAGTGGACTGCCATTGAATTGTGTAATGGTATACAAAAGGCAAGGTCACGGCAACTGTTCACTCTATGCCTGCAGTCTATTTTTTATTATAATCCTTTCCC
>VWYK01120140.1:19104-44926 GCA_013399775.1 Semnornis frantzii
TCAGCCTGTCCTCATAGCAGAGCTGCTGCAGCCCTCTGAGCATCTTTGCGGCCCTCCTCTGGACCCACTCCAACAGTTCCATGTCCTTCCTGTGCTAGGGGCTCCGGAACTGCACACAGTACTCCAGATGGGGTCTGACAAGAGCAGAGTAAAGGGGTAGAATCCCCTCCCTTGCCCTGTTGGCCATGCTGCTCTTGATGCAGCCCAGGACTCAGTTGGCTGTCTGGGCTGCATGCATTTCCACACGTGCTGAGTATTGTGCAGCTTCTCTTGACTTCTAAGCCCTCTTTACTTTGTCCTTCTCACAATATTCCCACCAGTTGTCAGGAAAGAAAACTTGGGAGAAATATCTGCCTGAAACCTTTTTCTCTCTGTGTCTCTCTCTGGCACATACAATTCTGACATTCATGTATCTCCCACTTGCCATGCTTTCCTTGTAGCATCCTATTTTTGAATATAAAACCAATTTACTGCTAGCGCAAGTGTTTCCAAAAGAGGAAAAAACCCCAGGAAAATCCTTACAGAAACTCTGTTCTGACTCAAAACCACAGATTCTCTGCTAGATTTGTGCCGGTTAAATTCCAGCACCAGAAGGACTTAAGGTACTTGCTCAGAGTCAGCACACAAACAATTATTCCTGCTACCTAGGAGGAGAACCATTTTTATCCTTGTCTGTGCTAACCCTAAGGTTTTAAAGGGGCACACAGCTGAGTGGTTCAGCTGGAGCAGAGGTGATGGGTGACAATGTGATGTTGCTGCACAGCTGAAAAAATCCCCAAAGGACCAGTAGTCTCCCTGCAAGGGACTGTCTATATTCTCTCCTTGGACTATCTGGATTATGTCATAGCAAAATACAATCAATGCACCTTTGATCAATGGAGCAGGATGGTGACAGGTACTCTTAATTCACAGTTGTTAGTGAGTATTGACAAGCCTGTAATGGTCATGCTGCAGTGTGTCATTCATGTTGGGGGCATTAGCATTCTTTAAAGGTCAAAAAACAAATCCGCTCAGAAGACAGAATTCCATACAACTAATGGAAAATGCAGGCCTGGTAAAGCCAAGACGTGCATCTCTGCACAACTAAGACTGTCAGAGCTGAAGCTGGTGCAGTGGTTGGCATTAATAATCAGTTCATCACTTTGCAAGTGTACAAACACATAAACCCATGGCATGGCTGAACACAACGTGCAAAAGTGGCCTAAGAAAATTTCCAGGCTTATGTGTGCAGAGATCATGTCATTTCTAGGTGTCTGGCTAAAACACAGCACTGGGTAAACTGCATTTTGTATGCATTTATCGGCATTCTGAGCCTGTCCATTCTCAGCTGGGTACCAGAGGAGTTTATCAACTTGCAGAATTCAATTTTTTTAATAAACTCTTATAAATGACACTATTCCATTTTCACACATTAAAACACATAAACATTGCCTACTGGTAAGAACCAGGGAGAAGAGAATCTTCATTTTCAAGATGCTGTATCTGATTTGGGGAAGGGGCAAAATAAAAATCAAAGGAAAAAACAAACAAACTAGGATTGGAGAAACCACATAAACTGGTCAGAAAATGATACTTACTTTGTGAGACTCTTACTAGCTCAGTCACACTGAAAACACCTGATGTGACAAAACTGTCCTGGAAGCCCAAATGTCCTACAAAACAAACACAGAGAGAACTGCGATTAGCTTTAAGCATTTAATGACAGCATTCTCAAATACTTTACTTTCATTTAGACTTAAAATGTGACATCTAATTTCCCACTTAGCAATAATTATTGTTTATGTAGGTGGATAACTAGTCATACAGTTATGTAGGCTGCTTTGTGGTTTCTATCTAGAGGTTAGGAAAGCTAACATGACACATCAGCAGGGAGATTTTTACATGTTAAAGCATCTCGACAGGAAATCTGAAACAAAAGGGAACTATTTTAATAAACGGTTACCTTGGGTGACCCCTAATGACTTCACAATTGAAATGAAAATACTGTACCTAGGAAACAGATAGGATAGCTAAGTTCCATAATCGTTTTAAACATTATTCTCTAAAGAAACATCTGATCAGGATTATCTACCCATTCATTCAAACAAAACAAGATTTGAAGACGTACTCTTCATTTTGCTAAGGTTACACTAGGGAAATCTTAAAATAGCTGATGGTTAGAAAAAAAATTAAATTAAAGCCTTTAAAAAAAAAAAACAACCAAACAAAAAAACCAAACCCAAACAAAAAACCCAACAAGAAATCCCTCCAAACAACAACACCAAAACCAAAACTAAAACTAACTTTCAAAAAGAAAAACAAATCTCTGTATAAGAAAACTATAAACTTGGAGCTTTGGCCTGTCTTTAGGGCATCTGCTTCCATGCTCGCCTCCCTTGTGCAAGGAATGCTTCCCCACTTGGTATCAAAATGTTATTGCACTTTACATAACAGTATTTTCCTTCTTCTCTGAAAACATGCCTACTACCAAATGTTCATTTAATTTTCACGGGTATGATCAATTACAAAAGAAGCAGCTTTTGGACTGTAACCCAGCGTAAGTGCGTGGAGCAGGACACAGCAGTTCATGCGGGATGTATCTGGGCTTCAATTAGAGGTCTGCAGCTAGTCAGCCAGACTGACCTCCTGCTTCTGCAATCAGGGTCAAAGGAGAAATCTCAGGATAAAGAGATTATTAAAAGAACTGTAAAGTCCTGCTTGCTCCCAGGATAAGTGGCATACCTTTTTAGATTGTCCTACTTAGAGTCACTGATTCCAGCACACGCACACATATATTATTGAATGTTTTTGCAGGGGCACCATCTGCTCAGTTGTTAACTGTCTGATTCAAAAAGATTTCCCTATGTTTGGGATATCCTGCTGCACCCCACGCTCACCCCAGCAATACCTATACATCTTCCCCTAGTGACCAGAGCAACAGGAGTAATATAAGATGGCTTTCTTTTCGAGTTATTAAAAAAAACCCCAACATATCTGGACTGCCATTTCTTCCTGCAGAATGGGAAGTAGAAGCAATGCATCTTGTGTGCAGGATTCCAGAGGGTGAAATGTCAGGGTATGTGCCAGGGAAAAAGGTTTGGGAGAGATCTGGAGGAAGGTCAGTCGTTCATCTCCAGCCAAGATCTTAACAAATTCTGCTCCAGTACAGAAAAATGTCCCTGCTTCTGTGAGCATCCTACGGTGCCAGATGAACGCAGTTGCTAAGCTAACAGACTCGAGACAAGTTTCTACATCAGGCATGTTTTTATACTTCAGCAATAATGATGAGTTTTCAAACTGTGTATATGTATATCTTTGGGCATCCTTGTGTATGTGTGTATACATATGTATTATGTACACAAACATATAAATATACACAAATCTGTCATGCTCCAGCTGTAGATAAATGTACTATAAAATATTGAAATCGATGCTAAAATTCAACACAAACAAATTCCTCAATCTGCAAACAAGGTTTTTATTTACATCAAGAGAATAAATTTTTCTCTACTTCAAATGAAAAAATGTTCTTGCAAGCTTTTATTTTTCCTTATTTTCAAGTTAGAAGTAGCTCTCAGATAACTGTAAACAGCTTTGCCTGCTCTGCTTTGCCTTTTACCATAGTAAAGGTGATGACTACATCATTCTGCATTGAAGAGATGGTTGCTGGCCATATACAACGTTTGTTCATTGACAATTTCCCAAGTATTTTTAATAGGAAGATCTACTTTTCATATGCTGCAGCAGACCTGCCTATTGAATTAAATGATCTGTGAATTAAAAATAATTCTCTTAGGTCTTCACTGAAACCACTCATGTGCCAAAAATTAAGCATATGCTTAAGTGCCTTGCTGGATCAAGGCCAGGAGGCTTACTACTCCGCAGAGCCCTTGGTAGAGAAGCCAGTCTATGCTATATAACTTCTCATACTGTGCTCATCATGGCAGCATCTGAGCAACTTCCAGAAGTGCATTCAGCAATGCTAGGAACATCTGTCACGTGTTGTTTTTTTCACAGTGCACCATACTGACTCTGCTCTTGGTGTCCACTTCCACCGGCATTTCTCAGACAGCTTCCTATCACACCAAGAGCAAAGGTGAAATTAAAACATGGAAGTAAAGAACAAATCACAGCTAAGGAAGGAGACTTCACTGATTTTTCAAGGGGAAGGCTAGAGCCCTTTGTAATCATCCAATAAAACCGTCACTGTTGCATGGGTAACCCCATCAGCTTAAGCTAGCAAACACAAGTAAAATCAGAAATTAAAATTCTGTAGGGTGGTTTTAAACACATTCTAGCTCTTAGGGTCGTGCAGGGCGTGAGAAAAGTTGACTCTCTTCATTCAACTAACTTCATTCTTATTTTGCTGGGTATGCTCGAAATGTCCATTTCCTGCTGCAGGAGCATTTCTTATGCATGTCCGTGTAACAGTAATCATTAAACAACATGACAACATAAACGTCAATGACGGTGATTAGATTTTCACCCTTCAATACTGAAAATAAACATTTCACAAATGAAAGGTGAATTTCACAATGCCCCAATTTGTTATTTACTTATAAACATTAGGAAATCAGGGGCTGATCTTGCCAATCATCAGCAATATCTTGATATCCACAAAAGCAACGCCCTTGGCTTAGAGACGTATCTTGAGCACATCTCCATGCACGGCTGGGCTGCGAACTGGCAGTTCAGCAGAACCCCATGAAACTTTAAGGGTTTGCCTAGCTGGTTTAGATTGCAAAATCCAGGCCTAAGACTGTAGCTTTTGCTGAGCTGTGACAACAGCGCAACAAGAAAATGAGAGAAACCGATCAAAGAAGCTAGACTTGTAAAAAAGAGAAAGACTGGGAATAGCAGGACTGAAAAATATGTGAAGCAAACCTTTCATGCCTATTATCAGGGGTCGAAAATGCAAAAAATCTATCAATTTGGCTGTTCCCCTTAATTCTGAATGAGAGAAAAAAATAGGTAGTCAGGCAATTACATATGCAGATGTTAGAATTAACAAGCTCCTTTACTGAAAAGATGATTAAACATCTTGAAAGCTTGCAAGATTTACTTTTCATGCAGCGCTTTACGGAAATACATGCACTGTGACACTTCTGCTAAATATCCCAAAGATAGGACATGGAAATTGCTGTCTATGATCAGGTTATCTCCGCAGCTTTGTGTGACACTCACATTGCAGTAGTAAAGCAGGTGTTCAAAATGAGGATGAGAGAATTTTTACTCACTTGATAGAAAACTAACGGAGCTCATTCACTGAAATTCTGGGTATCAATTAAGACACCTGGCTGGCCAAGGCAGGCCCTGACTCAGCAAAGCAGTTAAAGCACGTGTTGAATTTCAATCACATGCCTGACTGAAGCACATGCTGATTTGCCCTGCCAAATAAAGATGGGCTGACAAAGTTAAGCAGGCATTAAAATATATTGTTGAATCATTCCTTCAGCCCCAGTCTAGGTGCAGCTAGGAGTGAGCTCGTTACACAAGACCTTGCTTCAGCTCACGACAGCGATTGTCTTTCCCCCAAGGGGGAAAAGACTTCAGGCTAATAAGGCCAAATTGAATAAAGCAGATCAAGATAGCAACTAATACACAATATGCCATTACCCACTCACACGTTTGGTATAGATTATAAAGGCAATGCCATGCTACCATAAAAAGCACCACATGAAAATTGCCTTTCCATAACTCAATGACTGCTTCAACTGGGGAGAAAATTCATAATGTCATTGACATAGTCTTCCTTTACATTCCAGCAAAGAAGCCAGAAGGAAAGGTTTGAATTGCTGGAGCCTCATTCTGATCTCAAAGAAGTTTTAAACAAGTCTTTCTACACTTTTCAAATAGAGTTTTACCTAATTTTCTCCTAATTTACACTGGCTGAGGAGAAATCAGGATTAGGACTTGTTGTCTAACGCTATTTGTTTTGAATTATTAAGCAAACATTCCTATTTCATTGAGCAAACGTGTACAAAGGCAACTAACCTTCGTCCTAAAATTGAATTTACAGGGAGAGTATTGTCTGCTTTCCCAATTAATGCTGTAAAAAGGAGTCTCAGATGCTGAGCTACCAATCAAGAGCTTCTGTTGTAGCTTGAGAAAATCATGACTGATGCAATTACTTTTATGTAGAAAGTCTACAGGTTAAAGTTCATTGGGTTATTGTTCCTTAATTGAATATCAGAAGATGTTTTCAAGGTGCTCAAGGTATTATTGTTGTTATTTAATTAGCAGGCTTCCTTGTGTAATCCAACAGAATTAGTTTTACTATAAAATAGTTAGATTGCACCATAAATATATGAGGTATTTTCCAAACAGAGAAACAGCTGGTTTCCTGAAATCCAAGCTTAAATAAGACCAGGGAAGAGTTACTCCTTTGAAGATAAAAGAAGTCCAAATCCAGTTATTTCTCTTCCACTACAGTCCAAGAGACAATCTATTAAGCTTTGGAGAACAGCTTTTTGGGAGACAATCATTCATTTTCAGCATTTTGATTCTTGATTTCTGATTACGAGTGCCTTCAACTAGCACTGAAGCCATTTCTAAAGCCTTTTTTGTGTCCAGCAACTGACTATACATAGCCATCTTAAAACCTTAAAATAGTAATAATCAATTAGGGTCTCAAGCCTATTATCTTAACCAAATGCCTGATTAAATGAAAAGCCCTCTCTGCTCAAAGTGCAACTTGATTCCTTTTGGGTTTATCCTCTATCTAGATAATCCCATGTTTCACAAACAATGTGGAGCAATAATATTGATTAGAAAATTAATGTCTGTATCACAAAGCACACGCAGGCCTTGAGAGAGGGGATGTTATCAGAGGGAACCCGGATCACCCCGAGGACTCCCAAAAGATTACCAATTCCACGCCTGCACTGCTTGAGCAGGATGGGAGTGAGTGACAGAGTTAGTCCTAATCTGCATTCCCCAGCAAAAAGAAAAGGACACACTGTGCATGCTTCAGTCAAGACCTTCATAACATTTACATTTACACTCTGTTTAAGTGGGAGGCGAGTTTATTAAGCCTGGGCTGGCCCAGCTGTGGCAGCCCTATGACTGCATTTCCTTCCAGAAACCATCCTTCTGCCCAGAAACAGGGTCCTGCAGGCAGCCTGGCACAGCAAGGGTGTACCATGCGCATGCATGGGGAGGAAGGTGCATCTCACTTGTGGGAAGTGTACACCTCCAGGGCATGAGTGGGTGGCAAAGGGGAGCACCCTGGGCTGAGACCAGCCACTGCC
This sequence comes from Semnornis frantzii, assembly GCA_013399775.1. Classification (NCBI taxonomy): domain Eukaryota; kingdom Metazoa; phylum Chordata; class Aves; order Piciformes; family Ramphastidae; genus Semnornis; species Semnornis frantzii. Next base: position 26,334 of record VWYK01120140.1, read on the forward strand.
CAAGCTCTTGTACCAGCCTGCCTTGCCTGGGGTAACAACAGTTAACTATCATGAGGAGATACTTGGTCACTATCCCATGCTAGATCCGCGAGGTCATACCGCACATGTTGCCTTCATATCTAATACAAATGTGGAGATCAAAGAGACTGTTTTATCCAAGCTGCAATACACTGTCCAAGTGAACATCTCTCCCACTCAGATGGAAGACAGCTCAATGGAGCTGTATATCGCAGGTAGCTGTAACAAAATCTGCATTTACCAGCAGACCCCAAGTACCCATCCCCAGAGCTGGCCCCATGGTTTCATTTTAATTGCTTTGTCCAAAATACATTCCTCAAAAATTTTAAATGATAAGCCTTTAAGTAGTAAATTAGACCACATTTTTTAATTCATGGACATTTCATAGGAGAGCTAAGCAAGATATTAAACATTAAAGGTGATCGAGAAGCCTCTCTTGTTCCCTGACAAATGCTCCCACTTCTATTTCAGCTTGTTATTTCCAATTTAATTTTAATGTCAAAGAAATAGCTCACCTTGGACAAATTACACATTTTCTTAGGGAATAACTGCTGGGCCACATGTCACATACGCCGTTATTCTCTCTGGCTCGCCTACCTTGGGCTGAGGTTTTAAGAAGCACCAGAACTTTCTTTGAGGCCCATAGCAGGATGGATTAGACCGTCCAGGGCATGTCGTGTTAGTACAATAGAGGAACACTTTTAAGACTTTAAAGTCATGTAATACAATTCTAGGCTGGATCTTTCTTGTTTAAAAAAGTAGAATGGGAGCGATTGAAAGAGAAAAGGGCCAATATTTGACAACAGAAATCAGCATAACCTCCTAACAGCGGCAGTCATGGATGACTGCCCTTTGACCCGAGGAGATTATGTGGGATTTCAATGACAACAGCTGGAAGTGAGCATGTGAGAATAGAGAACACAGATCTGAGGCCTCCTACAAAAGACTGCACAATCCCTGACCAGATCTGAGTGTTGATTAGAAATTGTTTCCTGGTCCTGGCTTAATAGAGTGTGATAATGAAAGTTTTGTTAACCCTTCACAATATGCAAAACCACTGGTAAATGATTTGCCTTTTTGGGTTTTAGCTAAAAAGTCTGTAGCTAGCAGACCATAAAACTGTGAAGTGCTGCTGGTTTTCATGGGCAGCAGTTCTGACACCAGGGCTCAAGCTCAGCTCCGCTTCCCTATGGTTCAGATACTCTTGGTGGCCATTAAGGATCAATGTCTGAAGGCTCTGGGAGGTGGCTGGGAAAAAAGACTCTCATGCCTTCATGAGGGAATCCACCCAACCTGCCATGACAGGCGTTCTCCAGGGGTGAATCAGAAGAGAAATACAGATGGAACATCTCATTGCACGCTGCCTTTCATAGTCACATCATTAAAAAATCTCTAATAATAACAATGACTAATTATTATCTCAGTATATATAGGGACAATTGTTTGAAACTGGAGCAGCATTGATTTTGGTTGGACATCAGCAAAAAGTTCTTTACTGTGAGGGTGGTAAAATACTGGAACAGGTTGCCCGGGGACATGGTTGAGGCCCCATTCCTGGAGATATTCAGTGTGAGACTCAATGTAGCCCTGGGTAGATTGATCTAGTTGGAGGTGTCCCTGCTCACTGGAGGATTGGACAAGATGACCTTTGAGGGTCTCTTCCAACCCGATACAATCTGTGAATCTGAGAATGTGTCATATGGAACTCCAGAGTCTGGGTTTTAAATTAGTAAATGTGGAGTAGAGCAAATGTGACATCAGGCTGGCTGTGTCACCAGCAGCCTGATCCTGCATGGATTCACAGCAGTTTCAGCTCTTGGGAGATTCATCTCATTTTGCATTGAAGTGCAGAGACAGTGGAATTAGTGGCAACTTACTACTGTTAATGACCCAATCATAGCCTGGGATCAATCATGTCAGGTCCTGTCCAAGTGGAGAGCACAGGGATAGTTCCTTTCTTGAAGGTCTTCTTGAAACATTCAAAGCCCTTCAAGATCATGTTGAAGATCTTGTACAATGGAAATCATTCCATTATCTAAGGTTTTTGGTGCATTTTTTTCATTACTGATCACTTCTAACACTGTAAGGTACTTTTTGGTACTCTTGTGGGAGAGAAATCAGTTAAACTGATGGTTGGACTTGATGATCTTAGAGGTCTTTTTCAGCCTTTATGAATCTATGATTCTGTGAAATACCATTTTTGATATAATGATAAAAATTTAGACTCTCCCTCTGTATCATATGCCAAATTTCATAAATAAATTGCATTAATATCAATAGGGGCCTATAGCTTGAAAAAAACCCAGCAGATGTCTTAAATTAGCATATTTCTGTTCAGGTCTTCAATCCAAAAAGCAAAGAAGAAAAAAAAAAAAATCATTACAAATGGTCATACTAATTTGGCAGCTTATAAAATAATGTTCCCCCTCAAAAGCCTTGTGAAGTAAATGAGATGAAATCTACCCCGGGATAATAATTCTGGAATATTTATGGCAACCAACATTAAAAAAAGAGTAATAAAAAGAAAAGCCTGCCTCCTCGAAAATAATAATATGAAAGAGTTATTTATCTTCATATTTTCATATCAAGCCTGATTACAAGAGCAATGACAGCTGAGATCTCTGAGGTTTGTGGTGATATTGCCTGTTTGGCTTCGCAGCTGGAAGCTTGACTCAGTGTCCAAGTGAGCGCAGAGAAATCACTCGGGTTCCCTGAGCCTCCTGGGGATGCTGGCAGCATGTGCTGCTGCAGGGTGCTCTCCAGGCTACCAGGAACAGGCACCCATCTGCCCACCCTTGCAGGCAAATGGAGGGGGAGACAGGAGAAGGCGAGTACTGCTGTCCTTGTTCCTTTCCCTCTGTAAGGCCTTCTTAAAATGAAAGCCCCCAAAGTGATAAGAAAGGCATGGCATTAACCTCAGGACCCCTTGGAAAGCTGTAAAGCCTCCTAAAGAGAATAATGTAAGAACGATTTCTTTACAGCTGGTCATTTTTTGATGTCAGCATTGTGTTTCGGGCACAGCTTGAAAACATCACTTCCTACTACTCATTTGTCTGAGGCTGACTGTACATGCTTCAACTGCCCTTGCTCCTCTTACTCCTCCTTCTCAAATATCAACTGAAATCTTGCCTCATGGATTTTGTTCATTTGCTTCTAGGAAGCTGCTGGCAGAAGTAAGAGTTCGAAGGAGCTGACTGTGGGGCTGGACGCTCTAAGTGTAACATGTGGTCACATTCTGGTTTTTGCACCGATGGAGCATGCCTTGGTGCATGCAGAGTCTACTTGGGTTTACACTACTTCCGATTAGAATTTAGCTGCAGCATTAATGCCCTAAATATTATCATCAATGCGGTGTGAAGAACATCAGTGTGAAAATAAAAGGGTATTTAAAAACTGGTGTGGAGCACTTAGGTATTCAGACTAATCACGGACTGAAATAAGCACATTTGTTTCAAATCCTCTTTATAGTTCTGCAGCCCGTCCCTCCTTTAAATCTTCCTCTTAACCATAGTGATGTTTATTGAATACCTGTCATTTCTCCAGCAGCATGTGCCAACAGCGGCTCACCAGTGCCAGGCTGCATGAAAACCCTTCTGTCTCCTATTCTCCAAGGGGCTCCCTTAGATCAACTACTCACCATACCCAATACACTGAAACCCATAAATTTGCAGATACTGCAGTCAAAATTCTTAACAGGAAAGTGCACCCATTTTGCCCAGTGTAGCATACTGAAATATCACATGGTGAGAAGCATTTCTCACCATGTGTAAACTGTCAATTTGATTTGAAATTAAAATTTTTGATTAACATGAGCATTTCTGAGCCTCCCGCTGGCAGCAGCCCTATTGCTGAAAAGTGACATGATTTGTGACACACATGCTGTACAGAAGCCCCATGCCAGCAATTGTTAAACCCATTTTCATTCTGCTTTAATACGGTATGACACTCAGGAAAATAATTTTAATATTTAGGAGAAAGAGGGTGAGGGCTTAAGGACTGAAGTCCTTTATGGGTGTGAAGCAGGATTAGAGCAGCAGGAAAAAGTGTCACGGAGGTCTCCCCATCTCACAAGTCATGTCTCTTTTCAGCAATAAGGGACCATCTGCAGGAGGCTAAGAAAGGTCCATGGCAAAGCACAAAGCCTTCTTTTAAATCCAGTTGATATTTCAAACGCAGCATGAGGTGCTTTCCACCTATGAATGCCGAGATGCTTATGCACTTTGATAATTAAATCCTTTGGATCTTCTGCTTTCCACAGCTATTTCTCTGGCTTTATCATTTCCCTGGATGTATCAGTGGTCACTGGAGACACTGACACGTTGGTAGTGACCGACACACGAAAGAGTAAACTTTTCTGACTGTTAAAGACTTCTAAGCCCAGAAATCTACCTCTTCATGAGGGCAGTGGGAAGACTTCTATTAGTTTAAAGAGCTGCCAAGTGAACGGAAGAAAAGGGACACTTTTTGTGGTGACAGATTTTAAGGCCGTGATATATGCAGGCAGAAGACAAAATGATCAGTGGGGATTTTTATAAACGTAAGCCTGTGTCACTGTTGCAAGCTGCTGACTCAACTATGTCACCTGCATATTTCTCAGAGTGTTTTTTTTTTCTTCCCCCCCCAGCAACATCATGTTCTGAAGAAGTTTATCATGAAACAAGTATCACGAACAGTCATTCTGAGCAGCAAAACAGCTTTGATAAGTGTCCACACAGATCTGACTTTTCTTTGAGCTTCTAACACTACTCATCACATAAACACTCAGCTCTGCTGGACTCCCTGTTCCTAGTAAACATGGAGTGATTTCTAATTGCTACAACACAGTAAGTTAAAAAAAAAAAACACAACCCAAACCCAAATGTAGTATTTAAAGAAATAATTCTAGCAGGTGAAATGAAATACCAGGATGATTCAGATGCCCTGGAAGAATTCGGTTCTGAACAGAAAGCTGTGGGCTCATTTATGTTAATAACAGAGCTTGAGAATTCAATCTCCATGAAAACTGTGGTCCTCAATAGAGCTGTGATACACAGTTATTAGAAGTGTGTACAGGTTCTTTCAAATAAGTAAGCGTTGTGGGTAACTATCTACTTTTAATTGGTGTATCACCAATAAATTATATAACTAGACTATAATTATTTTAGGATCTATAAAACCCTCCCTCAGCTCGTGGTAACTAAGTGCACCCTCCAAGGTTACCCTGCAGACACTCTCAGAGCCAAACAGAGAGAAGCTGAAACCCTGTGGACACGGAATCAGGGGGCTATAAAAGTTGGTGCTGGGTTTGTTTTATTTTTTTACACTTACACATTAGTTTACCAGGAATAGTCCACACATTCTGAATATGTGGCAGAATTCTCCAGAGAAGCCCAGTGTCCAGAAGAAGCTGGTGGGGCCAGGGTTAGGTGAGGGCAGGCAGCTTTCCCACCCTGCTTTGCTGGGTGATATGGACACAAACCCTGGCAACTTCATCAGCTGTTTCCTCTCATCCTCCCTTTCTGGCACTTCTCTCTCTTCACACCAAGGCACTTTTAAAAGATTGTGGCTGGACGCCACAATAATGGAGGCTGTCTGTCGGAGATTAGATAGTATAAATATGACACAAAAATAAGGATGCTGGACACAAAAGCTAAGTCACAAGGATCAGACAGCTCCACCTTTCTCCACGGACCTTCCTCTCCTTTCGGAGTTGCTTCATTCACTGCCTTTGCTGACCAATGAGCAAACTTCAATACACACTAGATCCCATGCAAACCATGTTACCTATTGCCCTCTCCATTGCAGTGCTTGGCATTTTCTCTTTGGAAGGATGCTACTTCCCTATTCTTTGTACAGAAATATAATTTCTTAATTTAAATAAGTTTTTGTTCCAAGTAGGCTGACTTCTACTAGGTTTATATGTTAGTTATCCTTGGGCTGCCTCACCTTGGGCAGCAGGGTACCAAGGTAAATCCCTGGAAAAAACTTGGATATACTGGTGCCAGACAAGGCAGAAGGGGGTGGGTCTGGAAGCACAATACTTGTCTGGGGATGTGTCAAGCTTTCACAAGAGCTTGAGCACAAAACTTGATGCTTATGGATGTAGATTAGGCCACTGTAGGCAAACGTCATGTACTCAACAAGTCTGGGCTTGTCCACAAAGCAGTAACACCCAGTGCAGCATCGTCCTTTCCACAGAGGCACCGCATACTGACGTCTGGGAACTGAAGGGATTGTCCGCATTGCCTGCTAGCAGAGAATGAAGAGCCTCCACCAAGCACAGAATCACTGGGTGGCAATCAAGGTCTGCAACAGCTTCACCTGAGTTATACAGGACACCTCCAGAGAAGAACAAAGAATGACTAACAAAGGCACTGAGGAGTTTCCACAAGGAACATGTCAGCCCCTCATCTCTGACTGACTCCACTGGGAGCATGAAGACACATGGGCAAAGTACTGCACTCCCCTAAAAACAACACAACCTCCCCACAGTGTGATCCAGGCTCTCCTGGCTCGTAGCCCAGCCTCTGTCAGGTCTCTGCCTCCTCCACGTATTGAGGAGGAAGCCCCACAGACTTAGCAACTGACTTCCCAAGGACCGATGCACTTGGGGTTAGGCAGGCAACTGCACTTACTGACAGCAGTGGAGAACCCACAGTGTAGTCGTGGACAATTCCCCCAGCCAAGTCTCAGACTAGCAGCAGAAGTCCAGTGGGAAGAGATTGCTGGATGTGGAGAGCAACAGCAGATCTCTGCATGATGACTGAGACTGTTTCATGCTAAGGTTGTGTTTTGTAGGGCAGGATGCCCTGTCTACATTCCTTTACAGACTAAGAATGGACATTTATTAACAAGCACTTGGGCGGACAGCCCAAAACTCTAGACTCCTGGCCTGGGACAGTACAACAGAGAGGGCCAGTGACCCCCATTTGTGTTTACTGTACTTCTACAGACACATGTTGGTGTGATACAGGCATTCACTCTCTCAGGTTCAGGCCAAGGTCAGGCCAGAACACAGACTTAATTTATTTTTTCTGTGTAATCTGCTCAGACTGTAGCCCAAAGAGGGCCTCCAAGTTCACTAATTGTGAGTGTATTGTGAGGGATTCAAGATGAACAAAGTAAACAGAAGGGGCAGAGAGGGACTTTCTTAGTCCTTATCTAATTTTGTGTGCTCATCTCATGTGTGGCAGATGTGGTGGTTTCAGGGGAGGTGCCTCAAAGGACTGAGGGAGAGAGCGGTGGGATGCCTTGCTTGGAGGAGGCTGCTTCCAGCTACTTAAACTCTCTTTCCGTTCAGAGGTGAGGACCTGAGATGAAACTGTTGATAGAGGCTGGCTTGGTCAGCTGAGCTTACACAGCCTTCTTCCCATGGGAGAAGTTTTGCCCCTCTAGAACCTGTTACTCCGCCTCTGCAGCAGTCAGTCTTGTGTGGCATAGTGCAATACATAGGGATGCAGAAATGTGGCTGTGGAGTACTTGATGTCAAAAGTCCTACCTATGTGGTACCTGTGTGAAGGTACCACAGGGGCTAGGACTTCAAATATGGACCACTCTCTGAAGCCTGGCTTGTCTCCCCAGTGACAGCTGTTGGGTTTCTTTCTAACGGTACTCTGAATATGAAGCATGAGACTTTGTACTGTGACTGACTCTACATGAAAGGCAGACCCTTTGCTGATCGGTAGCAGCTGAGCAGGCAGAAAGAATGAAAATGGAGAAGGAACTCCACTTGCAGGGACCTCTAAACTAAAGCAACTTAGGTAAAAAGGAAACCCATCTATTATGCTTTTAAATGCATAAACCTCTATTTTTTCTCCATTCCTCCTTTGCTTGCATTACTGAAATACAGAAATAAAGGAAAAAATAATGATGGATGGATTTTGAAAGACTCAGAGTTCAACTCGGGATGGACGTGATCCCAACATTTCAGATTCTTATCTCATCATAATTGGAAGAGCTGAACCTCTGGTCTGCAAAATTAGGCAAGGCATCCTGTGAGAATGGGCTCTTTTTCATAGCAATTTAGTCCCCAGACGCATAAAAAGAATGAAAACAAGAAATGGAACAGAACATTTTAACTTTTGAATAATGGCTTAGTTTGGGCAGTTTAGAACATAACTTGACTGGAAGAGTTGAGGAGGAAGTTCTTGCTGCCAGTATGCCCATCCCTAGACACATTCTTCCACACAGCACATAAACACTTTCCTAAAATGATAATTTATCCAAGAAACTCCCATTTTGTAGAAAGCAAAAGATAAACAGAAAGGGAAGAAAGTACATGTGGGCAGTGTCTACACTGTTCACTCTTCTATCCCAAAGAAATCATTCAACAAAGTCGATGTGCCCTGCTAGGTCCATCTTTGCTCCTGCCGCAAACACTTTCTTTGTCTACTCTGGCTTTTCAGGATGAGCAGGAGAGGGCTGGGTGACTTCCTCTAGCAGCAGAATCTCAGGGACAGAGCAATTACAGCATTAATCTAAAATATCTCTGTTTTAAACCTCCCTGGGCTTCAACAGAAAGAGATGAATTCCCAGAAGACCCTGTACCTTCACCAATTACAGGGTAAGAGTGAGGATTTTAGGCTCATGGTTGGTGCCTTTATTTTAATGCCCAATGTTAGGTAGGATGAAATCCAAGCTTTAGTCCATATACTATCCATGTTAGCATATACCTGAAAGAAAATTTGTTTTTTTCCCTGGATCTTGCCACCGGCAATCTGTCTTGACATGCCATGCTGTTCTATCCTTGTATTTATATCTAGCTACTTTTCATTCATTCGTTTGTTTTTTAAAACTGAGAAGACTGCAAATTACAAGTATTGCTGAGTTATCCTTGTGCTCCTGTCCTTCCTCTGGTTCATTTGCAGGAGGGAATAATGATCTGTCACCAAGGTAAATTCAGTACCCGGCAAATAATGCCACAGTGTCCCTGCTGCCCATTTCACAGTAAGACATTCTTTTTCAATGATGTTGCATCTCTGTTCTCGTGGGAACAGTTTACGGCTGACATAGCAATAGGGGTAATAACAACTTACATTTATATTGTACATGGGATGATCTTTTACTTCGCTCTCTTTCTAACAGTGGACGGCTCCCAAGTCCTGCTGAAAATACACCCTTCATGGCCATGACAGGCAGAAATCTGGGTTCACTAATACAGGGCTGCTTCATTCCTCAGCTCTTTTGTTACTGCTTTAAATCGAGCTGCAGACCACTACCATACCACTCCTCTAAACTTCCCCTCATGAAAACCTGCGGGGTTCCCCTCCTGCATCAAAACCACAGCCGCCACAGCCTATCAAGCTGCTGTCCATCCCCTCCTGCTTTTTGCCTCTTCCCCTCTTGCTGCAGCCCCAGCTATGGCATGCTCTGCTGTACGCTAAAATTGGTTCCCCTCTGCAAGGCGTGGGGGACACGGACAGCTCTCTGCATTCTGCTATTGGAAATTTCCTGAAAGTGAATTCCCTGATTTTTAAGGACCTTGAGGTATAACATGTGGGAAAATTGCAGGTGGTCTGCACTGCAAAGCTGGTCAGGTGGGGACAACCCCAAATACCAGCAGGTTTTCAGATGGGGATGCAGCTGTCGAAGAGCCTTCTGTTACAGATACGATGTTAAGAGTAAGGAACAGAATTAGAAAAATAACAGGGACAGAGGTCTAGAGTTTCTGTGAGCAGGTTTTACAAGCTGCATAAGACATATTCTTTCCTTCTGATCTTCGGAAAAGGTGGATTGGCCCACTATGGTCTGAAAGATGCTGTTGACATCCTTGTGCATGGCTGAAGGGTAGTATGAAAATGTTGACACGTACTCTGAACTCTGGCTCAGCTTTTAAGATACTGCACCACCCAAGCACCACTTCTCCCTCTGTCACCCAGTATTGCAGTGGACTGGGGGGTGACATGGCAGTGAGCCTGGCAGTTGGGGTGCTGGCCACGAGAGAGTGAAGGAAAATATTTCTATCTGTGGTAGCAACCCTATCACTTTCTTGTGCCTCCTTTTACCACCAGCAGGAGCAAGGTGCCGGCTGCTCATGCCAGAGTGTGACTTGCAGAGGATTCCCTTGCTTCAAGTACAAGTGAGGGAGGGTGGGAGGTAATGATTAGAGACACTCTAAAGTGATTGCATTAATTGATTCTTACGAAAATGGAAAACAATGGCAGTGTGTTATAGTAAAACCCCAGTACAACCACGTTCATCTCTTGTTTACTAGAAAGTACTTCACTGACTACAGATTTACTCTGGGGCACAGCAGGAAACTTTTCTCCTTTAAATGTAATCAGCCCTTTTTTTCCTTTTTTTTTTTTTTTTTTCTTGTTCAGAGAAAAATACCAGCTATCAGATCTGTGTTTCCCATCCACTCCTAAGACTCATCAGTGCAGTGCCTGGAGGTGATAGTGTGAACTCACTCAAGAATGTGAAGACATTTTATAAATCATTTGGTTTCAGCAGGAGGGGGAGAAAGGGAGAAGGCAGAGAGATGATATGGTTTACAGCACACACTCGGCAGTAACTCCCCAACTGTCAAACTTCAGCATTTTCTTCAGTTGCATCAGTGGTTAACACAAAAATGTTAAGACAGCAGACATGAAACGCACGTAGTAAGCAGCACATTTAATCAACTGGCACCTCTCTACCATCCCATCACCAAAAACTCTCTAGACACTATCAAAACTCAGACAAGAAAGTTGTCTAAGTGAAGATATGGCACTGACTGGAGGAAAAGGAGTAGAAACTAATAACATGAAGTGCTGTAAACAGCTTGTGGTGGCCTTTGTGTGCAAGATAACAAAGCAGAGCTAAAGGAGCATGTTTACAAGTGTGGCTTGCTCTCCTCACCTTCCTCCTGTCCCCTTTTGACATGCTCACTAGGCCAATCCTGGGAAAATATTTGTGAACCATTGCAAATAAAAGTCTCCTTCTCACCTTCCAGTGAGAAACGGATCTGGTATTTTTCCATTTCAGTCACACTACGGCCAGGCTTCAGAGGGGATTTTCTTCTCACAGCTCTGTGAGAGTTACTGCAATCTTTCTTTCCATTTCCTATCTGCCAACTTTTGCAATTAAAAAGCAGTATCTTCAATTGAAAAATAGCATCTGATTTGCTACTGAACCAATGAGGATTTTTCTGGGAGTCTGGTCCCATCAAAGTGTCCTGCCTTGACAACAGCAATGGCCCAGCACACAGCTTCCAGGAGCTGTGCATTACTCTTCGTGTGCATTGGTTTGTTTGTGTACACAATTTCAGCTTTACAAAATTAAGGCTACTTGGAAAGCACCTGATTAACCCATGGATCTGCTGTGCATGCAGACACAGATTTTTTTTTCTGAATGTGTAAACCAAATATGAGTGTTGGAACCATTTGAATGAAAATCACTATGTACCTGTAAATCCAGGTACGATTCATCCAGGCACTGCACCACATGCAGAAATCAGAGGAAGGTGTGAATTAACAACTTGTATTTCCAGAGTGTATCTACATATTTGGAAAGGCCTAGAGTCAACAGAATACCTCCTGCCTAGCTCAGGAAGTCAGAACAAAAGAACACGAGTGCGAGCGAAAAAGCACGATCCCTTATCGCAGCTCTCAGCGGTGGCCCTGTGCTACACTGACATTCACGCCCGAATGAACCAAGCTCTAGCTGAAGCAGCAGAGGTTTAGGTGTTGATGGCCCTAAATATGGTGAAGGACAAGTGTGTAAGCAGGAGGAAAAATATGGTTTGTTATGAAGGTCAAGGCTGTCTGGGATACAAATTGTGGGGGACTTCTGATGCTCTGGGTGAGCTTGGTGAGCAGCAGAAAGATGTTCCCACTCAGGTGCTGCAGATGGGCAGTTTGCCATCCTTCACCACCACCTTCACCTCCAGCAGGAGAAGAGGATGCTGAGGTGTCTGGCAAACACCCTCTTAGTCCCCTCTGTCTCCTGCAGCTTGCACAGCGAGAGAGCCAGCGATTCACCAGCTCATCTGCAAAGCATAACTCCCAGCACACACTTTTAACTTTCAGTGGTTTGACCACAGCGAGCAAAATTTTGGCCAGGGAGTGCTTCCAATTGCATGAGAGCAGCAGTGAGCCAGGCTGGATTCTGTTGTTGTGCTCTCTGAGTGGAGGGCTCCCACTCACTTCAACAGCCGACTGGCACTGCTGCAGAGAGACACTACCTAAATAGATGTAAAGTAATGAATACTTCGGATAAGCGACTGATTTCAGAGTGTGCTTTTATCCCCAGGCCCTGTATTTATAGTTCAAGCCTTTTCAATTAATACGCACACCCTAAAAGAATTAAACTACTAATTATCACATTTTACTGTGGTTCACAGAACTTTCATCAGATCTAGTAAATGAAGTCACGAGTTCAGCAGAAGAAGCTTTACTGCGCCAAATTATGTCAAGGGTATATCATGTTGATAATAAAAGATCACTTGGTTGGAAGCCTAACCTAGAAGGTTGGGGAGGCGTAAAAAGTTCACATTTTGGATCATGCTGCTCCGGTGTGGGCGTTTTGTGGGTTTTTTTTTTTTTTTCCCTTGGTTATTGTGGAAGGCAATTTTCCTGCAAGTAAGATTTTCCCTTTGTCTTACATTACAGGCATTAGGAAATTCTTACATAGAAAGACAAATAGATAGGTTTGAGGTCTTATTTTGCAAGTTAGACCTTGGCACCACATTCTCTTCCCACTAATAAACTTCCCTCTCTACTGGACAGAAAACGAAAGCGATGCCCATACCACAAATAAACTTCTTTCCCTACGTGCTCAGCTTCTTGGTGGGCAAGCGTGGCATTCAAAAGCATCTTTCAGCCTGTGGTAGCAATTACTTTGACACAACACAACTCTCAGCTGTTAATTAAACAGCAAGTCTCTCAAGAAGACATACCAAAAACCCTGCTTCTACTGAAAGCTGGAGATTGCTCACAGTTTCCCAGCAAAAACTTAGGAGGACGGGCTGAAGGTAGTGCCAAGGCAACATGCAAAGGTGAGACATAGGTAGAAAAGGACGGCATGAAAGCAGAACATTGCCATAGTGGCCTGCCATGAGAAGAGGGCACCAACCTGGCGCTGCTGTGGAGCGAGGAAAAACCTTGGCAGAGCAAGTGATGGAATCTTGCCTTGCCAAAGCATGGGAGATATTTAGCAGGGAGCTCCTGGCCAGCCCATTTCTAAGCTGCCCTCTAGATGGCCCTTGCTGTTATCTTGCAGATAAATATATGCGGGAAGGAATGGAACAGAGCAACAGAGTAAAAATCTACTTTGAAATGACTTAGAATAATGTCAGCTGTATTTATACACCCTGTCCAGTGGAAAGGTTCACTGCCTTTATCCTGTACACACATGGAGAAATAAAAACATATACTCTAGCCACCTTTGAATTTCTCCTTTCCTTTGCACATTCAGCCACTCCAAGCATAATGAACGTTTCATGTCTTTCAAGCACTGCTTTGTCATGCTATAAGCATTCATTTCATGCTTTGAATATTTTCTGTCATACTCCCCTTGGATGAATTCTTTTGTGGAAATGCTTTGCTCGTGAAGGTTAATGGCTAGCAGCAGTAAAAGCTGAAGTCCTCTGTCAATCCTCAAATCTCTAACACTGCAGGTCACTGATGAGAAAGGCTCTCCACTTGGCCCCAGCAGAGGCTGCAGAACCGCCCCTGAGTGATGACCATGTATCTTGCCCAATTGACAGTCAACACCCTTTGCTGTTGCCATCGAAGGGTCTCCTCAGGAGAGTGCCAACTACTGATAAGCACGCTAAATCCTGAGCCTAGCAGAGGACCTGCTAAATCCTGGAAGCGGTACAACTGTGCCTCACAATTTGGACTGCAAAATCACTTGACTTTCAGCATGAATCTCAAGAAAAATATGGTAATATAGGGGGAAAATTGTGTTTTCTTTCCTAATTTTTCAGATGCTTTTTCATGACAGTTGTGAAACTGGGACAAAAATGCAGCTGGATGCTGTAATGTTCTGGTTCTAGACTGTTATGTTTAAAATACAGTATTTCTAGCTCTTGGTGGAATCTATCCGTAGTGAAATAAGATGAAAAAAAANAAAGAAAGAAAGAAAGAAAGAGAGAAAGAAAGACTGAAAGAAAAAAAGAAAAAAAAAAAAAAAAAAAAAAAAAGCAAGACAAAATCACACATGAGTTAAATGTATAACCAGATATATCTGCTTTTGTTTCTTTTGCAAATGCTGTCTCTCAGAACTGCCTACATGCATCTCTCAGGGGGTGACGAAACACAGGTTGGACCTCATCAGACCTTTGTCATTTGATAGGTCCTGTTAAAGTTGACAGCTGATTCTGTCCAGCCTGTAGGAAGGCAGAAGAAACCAGTCACACCAGTGCTCTCCTGCCCAGACAGAGCTTTCAAGCCTGGACAAAGTTCCCCATTCCTGTACCCAGCAGAAAATGATCCATAAGGGTGCAAATTTGTTCAGAATTTGGTCCTGGCAAGTTACAAAGGTGCAAACAAGCTGACATCACCAGGAGCTTTGACTTCAGCGCCAGCTATGAGATTCCTTATTGAAAATGCTAAGTTTGTTGGGTTTTTTAAGCTTTTCTGAGGAGAGTTAATTTTAGTTTAGTCCCTCAGGCTGTGATAACTCCTCAGTGCTACTCTGTAAACAAGAGAGGAGAGTCTTCTTGCATTTATAAGATTCTGATGCAAATGATCCCATGAACAAGAACACTAATAAAACCTGCCACTACTGTACTACCCTGTTTGCAGCTGTAACTGATAGAAAACTTTCTCTGCAAGGCTTGGTTATCTGCTGCAAGTGAGGTGTTTCAGGAATGTTAGTCATCTGAAACCATGTGCTTTCACACAGTACTAGTTTCAGCACTGTGTGTTCAGAGAACTGCTCACGCCTTGCACTCCCCAGCTGGGAATTAAGGGGCCTCTATCCAAGGACAGCTGACCCTCCAGACACCTCAAGTCCTGCTGCACTTGCAACACATACTTGGTGAGTAAGTGCAAAGCTGGTTGGCATCAAGTCCAGTTGTGGCTGAGAGCCTGGAGGCAGCTGGCCTCCACCTGAAGTAGTGGAGGTGTGAGGTTGGGCATGGCCTGAGCAGAAGGGATGCCCTTGGAAGGCAGTCTGGTTTTGCTAAGTTAAAAGCTTGGCTGTCAAAGCAACTGGAGGTCTCTCAGCTTACAGTGTGGCTGAGTGGTGGGGATAACCTCGAAGAACAGTTACGTTTTCTGCCAGTCTCAGCTTGAAAGGAGGGTTTGAAGAGTCAATTCTGCATTCAAGAAGAGTGCCTAACCCTCAGGCCAGGCAGGCACCGCCTTCCACTGGCTGGAGCTACCTCACTGGCGTGAACCACAAAGGCCAGGGTTTGGGACCAGAAGGCAAGAATTCAAAAACGGGTTGGACTCTGCAGCCAGTTAGCTAAGGCAGAGAGGTCTTTCCACAAGCCGCTTTTGCATTTTACCGGGTTGCACGTAATCCCCTCCTTCCTTGCAGCCAAAGCTGTATTAGGCCTGCCATGACCAGCCTTGCCCAGAGAAGAAGGGAACTTCTCTTTGCATATGTTCCCACTATTGCTTTCTCTTTCCCCTACAACTTAGCCAGAATTTCTTCCTTTATGTTTTCAGGTACAGAAAGGTAAGCATATACTTGAACTTTTTTTTTTTTTTAATACTCAAGTCCAGCCCTACTTAAGCAAAGAATTCACAGATGATATTTACAAGTCCAGAGTAATTACTGCAGGGTTGAAAAACGAGTTCTGTGAGTTACGGTACATCATTGTTTCGCCTTTTTTTTTTTTTTCCAAATGTTACAAAGAACAATATGCCTTTCATTTCCTGCAGTGCTGCTAAGGTACTTGCAGCTCAAAGCAGCAAGAATACATTAAAACTAAAAAACATTTGGTTTGGGCATTAAACACTTCTTTAATTTTTTTTTTTTCCCCAGATAAATGTCTCTCCCGCTACAGAAATTGTTTTGAGCAGTGAATTTGGCACACGTTTGTAATCAGCTGTAATAATGAATGCTGTCTTGCTCACTTGAAATGGGAGAATTTACCAACTTGTTTAAAAAGAATTTGCTAATCTACAATTAAAGTGGCGTGCCTCCGACTCGGGAGTTATCAAATCACAGTGTCACGTGCTCCAGAGACATCAGTTGTCTGTAGAAAATGACACAGCATTCTCCTGCTTTACACAGCACACTTTGTGTGCACCTTTACACTGCAGTTATTAATTCACCAGTGCCACCACATCAAACACAAACATTGCCTGGTGGATGTCTGACATCCATTTACTGACAGCAGTGACACAGTGCTATGCCACAATTATTAACCAGTTTGTGCTACACCTTTCTTTGCCCCTCTCCACCATTAAACTCTGTCTGGAGTGGGGCAGGATTTGACTTTTAATGTTCAACGAATCTCTGAAAGATAGAATCACAAATAGCCCCACTTTTCAGACTAAAGGACTGAAAAGTTTTCCTACAAAAGTTGAAAATAATCCTACTTACAAAAAGAAAATCTATCCCATAGTTGTTTCCACAACTGAAAGAGAATAAAAGCCCTAGAGAGAGTCCATGGCACTGCTGAGCTGGGAATTCAGTTGTTGCTGATCCCCAGGCATGCAGTCACTTCACTGCATCAGACTAGCCATTTTGTCATCCTCAGTTCACTGCAAACTAGTTTGTTTATGAAATACAATACCAAACCAGTGCATTTAACAAGCTTTTAAAATCAATAAACTTTTTTTATTGGATGAATTGCAAAATCACTTTGTGGTGCCAACTGAAATGAAGCTTTTACATACCATTAGGCAACTACAAAGTGGGGAATTTTCCACACGGGTGTTCCACCTAACTAGTCAGAAAAAAAAAACACCTCATTTGAGCAAAATATCAGGACATTGAACATGCTTCTGCCTTTCAACTGTAGTTGCTGGCCACTTTCAGGATCCTGCTTGCAAGTTCCCTCACCCACATAACAAACAGACAAGTTTTGGGTTTTCTTTCTCTCCCTGAGAAGCTCTTTCCTGTGCTAATGGACCTGAGACAGCAGCACTATGCATAACATTTGGTTACATGTTAGCTTTACCCCATGGTTTCAGGACAGGACATCTGGACCTTGGACCATGCATGCATGCATGAGCCCCATCTCGCCTGCATGTTTGCTTTTCATGACTATCATGCTGAGTATCTTTCTCTCTCTAGAAAAAAATTAAATTTCTGTCAATTTTTACAGCAGTGATCATGTAAATGCCTGACTGAAAACTTTTTCTGGCTTAATGAAGGTTGAAGGAAAGGATAGAGCTGGTGTTAAAAGCCACCACCGAGAACAGAAGATGTCACCATCATCTCTTGTCTGTGATGATTCTGCTCCAGAAAATGCAACTGTAAAACCCACTAGGAAAAAAAAAAAAAAATGCCTCTAAAAAAGAAAAGCTTTCTTTCCCATGAACTTCACTTTAATGAAGGATAGACATACAGGCTTTCCAAAATAACACACATACAATTTAGGATGACAAATTAAAATCTCTAGTAGGAGGCCTTCTTTTTCAGGGCTGTATAGTTGACCCTTTTGAACCTACATTACTCAAGGTATGCAAAATATATGTGTATAATAAATAGCTCTAGAATTTATGGAGTGGAACAGAAAGGATATTAACAGGCAAGTAGAGAGGCTGTATAACCCTCACAAGGCCTTTAAAGATTTATTTTTTTAAAATGAAGGAATGCATGCATGTAAAAAGTAGTACTTAATCGATACACTTCTTTGTCCCTTCCAGAAAGGCATGCCAAACGATTCCAAATCTGCCCTCAACCTGGTCATTCCCGTTCGCGTCAGTGGGAATAAGATTATGCACAATACTATTTTTCTTTGACTTTTTTTTTTTTTTTTCCCTTTCAAATAATTCCTTTCTGTGTGGGCTCATTCTTTCTCTCAGTAAAATCAATTACGAGACTCCCATTGGCTCCGGAGGGATTTGGATCAGGCCCTGTGGAAGTGGGTCTACAGCAAGTGTAGAACAACGCAGTTAATATGATTTATCGTGTCCGTTTCTGTGCGTGCAGTTTTTCATTTTCTGAAGCCTGCAGTTTTGCTTTCATCCTCACGTTCAGTAGATAAGAGTTGCAGATCTGTGTTGATCTACACACTGGGTACACTGCAAGCTGGGGGCTGTGTGTGCTGAGAATGATCTCAGCGTCTGCCCAGGGGGAGCAACCCCTTTAGGGCCAACAGTCTGTGTTAGATGCATTTGTATGAGAGAAAAATCTCCCATACAGGCTCTGCAAAAGGTGCAGAATCAGTTCTGCTAGGGTGGGGGAAAAAACCCTTTAGTAAAACGGAGAAAAAGAAAAATACTTTTCCTGTTTATAAGAAAAAAAAAAAAGTACCTTTTGCAGGTCACCAGTAAAGTTTCAAGAATTCACTAAAAGCTTGTTTTACAAGGAAGACTATGGCTCCAAATCAGAGATATTTAATTTCATTTCACTAGGCTCTTAGAGAGTTTACATTATTAAACACTGGCATTGCTGCTTTTCAGAGTAGTTGTTGAGTAATAGGCTGCCTTAAGATTAAGAAACTGCAGGGTAAGAAGGACTGCGGTTTAGTAGATGTGAAAAAAGTA